>OY759274.1:41204841-41227341 GCA_963662155.1 Lamellibrachia columna
AAAACATCAACCTTAATGCACGTAGATAGAACATATTGATAACCTATCAAAAATCAAAACAAAAATAACACGGAATGTGGGAATGCTTAACAAATTAAAACATTTTCCCTCGATGCATATAATGAGAACTACTTATTGTTCATTGATCTTATTACATTTACAATATTGCACTCTATTATGGGAAAATTCATATTGTACAAACTAAGAATACTACAGAAGAAAGCTATTAGGATAATCACACATGCTCATTACATCGCATACACTGATCCTCTATTCTCAAAGTTAAAACTATTAAAATTGGATGATCTCTATAAACACCAATTAGGTATTTTTATGAATAAAGCAGCAAATAGCCAACTCCCAGATTCTATAAACCGAAAGAACTGTTACTCCCTAAATATCAATGAATTTACAGTAGACACTGCAAATAAAAAACTTTGTATTTTTACAAAATGTTCTCTATATCTACATTTATTTTCACATGGTGGAGAAGACCATGTGTTTCATGCTAATGTAATATTTAATGTAGTCAGGATCATGTACTACTTAATGTATTCATGCTCACATTTAATGAATAAATTAGTACAAACTGTATGTTCATATTTAAGCAATTTTATGTTTTACATTACATTGTATTTCACTTGCAATAAACTTGCTTAGTATGTTTTGGGCTTATGTGCAACCAAAATAAATTATTCATTTAATTTGAGATAAACGAGCCATTGCTAAATGTGTTAATTGACGACATGGTTTTGTACATTTGCTCGAAGACGTATGACGTTTGCTGAATATAAACAATGTTAGATTAGCGACGATTAGTACCAATTACCGTGTTGACTTTGGTCACGTTTCTGTACATTGCATGAATGTGGTTCTCTTTGTTGACCGGGTTTCTTTCTCGTCGCCCTCAGAGCAGGCACCATGCCGATACTTGATAAGAAACGTCCGGCCTCGCGGCCTCGCAGAAATCGACGAAGCAGACTTGAATGAGGAACAGCAAGGCGACCTCGCAGAAATCCACGAAACAGGCTTGAATGAGGAACAGCAAGGCGACCTCGCAGAAATCCACGAAACAGGTTTGAATGAGGAACAGCAAGGCGACCTCGCAGAAATCCACGAAACAGGCTTGAATGAGGGACATGAACTCGGCCTGGCAGAAGTCCACGATGCAGTCTTGGACGAGGGACAAGAAGCCGACCAGGTGGCGTACGAACAGCATGCCAGTGTGTCTTCTACTATCCACAGCGATGACCAGCCGTCCAACATATCTAGTCATGAAATCCAACATGACGTACGCATGAGATCGGATCTGGCGAGCACGCGCCACCTGTGGCCGTGGGGAAAACTATTCGGGTATGTAACATGTTCCGCGCTCGATCTAACGCTGGAAAACGAGAATCGCTGAGCTGATTCCATGAAATTTAACAAAATGTGATACTGCCGCACGAATTAATTTATTATTTTAGTAAAGGTCACGATTTATTATTAAATAAATCAGATTACGCGGCAGAAAGTCGCGAGTCGAGAAAACTCACATGTGATATGTAATTGTTTATTTCATTTTTTAAGGTTATCGACATTTTACGTTTTGTCTGCATACGTACTAGCTGTAGAACTCAGTTGGCGGAACACGTAATGCAATAAAGAAACGTGGCTGTTGATTGGCAGGGGCGAGACACACATATATATGAACAATTAAGGGTCGGACTCTCGCTAAGGAAATATCTTCCTTGTCTTACACCTGGGAGTGTTTGCTAAGTGACGTCACTACTTATGAGCTCTCGTGACCATGCTAGGCACCAGCTTTGCTGTTTGCTTAATGGTTAACTGAAAGAAGCAACTTCGATTTTAGCGGTATAGCATTCACATATGTCTCCTCAGGTTATGTTTATAATATTTGCAATGACTTTGTCCTTATTATGAGCGAAATATTGACGTGTATCACATCTGGAGCCAATCTGTCTTCGATACAATTGTTCTTCTATTGCAAATACCTTGACAAACAGAGCGCCGGCGTATCGGTCTGCAATCCCACGTTCTGTTTAAGCTGCGACAACTTGTCTTACAAGACTTCATCTCTAGCGAGCACTTCCGTCATCATTACGTTCCACGACAACGAGATTCTGACCGACCTCCTACACACCATCCGCTCCGTGTTACTGAGAACACCGCCGCAGCTTCTCGCTGAAATCATTCTTGTCGACGACAACAGTCAGAAAGGTGTGTGTTACCGCCAGGATGTCCTCACTGAGAGATCACTAGCAATTTAGCTGACTTGACGAAGCTCTGAATGATAAAGCCTTTCGCAGTCCGTCCTGTATGCAGTAAACGCGAAGATCTCCGTACTGCGAAAATCGATGTTTCACATAAGTGTCACACGACTATATTTCATCACCATCGTCAGTCGTCGTCGTCGTCGTCGTCGTCGTCGTCGCCTTCACAATCATATGATGAATGTCCTACGGGCTAATGGCTAGGTGATGTGACGGGTGTGCCCCAAGCTGAGGTGTCTGCGCTCCGGGTTGGCGTGCGTTTCACAAATAACTCTTTTCTCGCTAAACTTATAATCTTTACAACTAACACAGACGTTGTGTTGTTCGTTCCGCCAGCGGAGCTAAAGGGGGAGTTGGATCGCCACCTAGCGGTCGAGTTTACCTCCAAAGTGCGTCTACTTCGCAGTACGACCCACCTGGGTTTGATACGGGCGCGACTGCTGGGCACCCGGGCCGCCAGTGCCCAGGTGGTCGTGTGTATGGACAGTCACATGGAGGTGGCGGAGAAATGGTCAGTGTAACACCCATAGGGAATACATTTAGTATCTAGGAGTGAGCGTAAATGTGCATGCACACACACGCACGCACGCACGCACGCACGCACGCACGCACGCACGCACGCACGCAAGCACGCACGCACGCACGCACGCACGCACACACACACACACACACACACACACACAATAGGCACATGTACAAACGGACGCATGCACGCACGCTCGCGCACGCACGCATGCACACACGCACGCCCTCACCCTCAACCTCTCTCACGCGCAGGCACACGCATACACACACGCGCACGCACACGCACAGACACACAAACACACACATACACACTCTCTCTCTCTCTCTCTCTCTCTCTCTCTCTTTCGCACTCTCACACGCACAATGAATATATTCCGTGTGTATATGTTTTTGTGTTTGGATATTATGGTGCTGTCAACGTTAAATATAGTTGACATATGAGCTGCCAACTCTTTACAAACATTCGTCAATCAACTCACTGCGCGATGTTTTTTTCTCACGATATGATAATTTGCTAGAATTAATCAAACGGAAAGTCGGTAAAACTTCCAAGACGTGCTTGTCATGTGCATCGCTCTGTGTAATCAAATAGGCGTCGAGTGAAAGCTTTTTGCACAAAGACACAGTCAACTCTGAGAAAATACGCACTGTGTGTGTCTAGTCCCAAGACCAACGACCCGCGCAGACGGATAATAATAAACAGAGATTCAATGATAATTGGTTTGTAGCGTAGCCACGGAAACAGAGTTACAAATAAATGCGTTTTACCGTGGGGTTAGTGGCTCCAGAGGATATGGGTGGAAGTCCACCCGCTGCCCTTTCGAAACTTTGCATTGTTCTTTCATCCCAGTTTGCCTGTGTTTCGGACGAGACACTGAAAGACGTACGTCCCTTTATAAATATAAAAAATACAGATATATTGACAGCTGAACGCGCAGGTTAAACTCACTGTCGCGGCCACTACCGTTTACCTGGTGAGTTCTTTATTGTTGCTGACTGATACCCGCTCGTGGGTTATTCGTGTCATGTTATTTATAGGCAGGTGTCGCCAATCTGGGTGCGTCTACCGTTGTCCCTTGACCAAATGACGCTGTGCGTGGTCCAGGCTTGACCGTGTCAGTATCACTGTCCATTAACCCAATGACGCTATGTTTGGTCCAGGCTTGACCGTGTCAGTATCACTGTCCATTAACCCAATGACGCTATGTTTGGTCCAGGCTTGACCGTGTCAGTATCACTGTCCATTAACCCAATGACGCTATGTTTGGTCCAGGCTTGACCGTGTCAGTATCACTGTCCATTAACCCAATGACGCTAAGTTTGGTCCAGGCTTGACCGTGTCAGTATCACTGTCCATTAACCCAATGACGCTGTGTGTGGTCCAGGCTGGACCGTGTCAGTATCACTGTCCATTAACCCAATGACGCTATGTTTGGTCCAGGCTTGACCGTGTCAGTATCACTGTCCATTAACCCAATGACGCTATGTGTGGTCCAGGCTGGACCGTGTCAGTATCACTGTCCATTAACCCAATGACGCTATGTTTGGTCCAGGCTTGACCGTGTCAGTATCACTGTCCATTAACCCAATGACGCTATGTTTGGTCCAGGCTTGACCGTGTCAGTATCACTGTCCATTAACCCAATGACGCTGTGTGTGGTCCAGGCTGGACCGTGTCAGTATCACTGTCCATTAACCCAATGACGCTATGTTTGGTCCAGGCTGGACCGTGTCAGTATCACTGTCCATTAACCCAATGACGCTATGTGTGGTCCAGGCTGGACCGTGTCAGTATCACTGTCCATTAACCCAATGACGCTGTGTGTGGTCCAGGCTGGAGCCACTTCTCGAGGAGATACGGAGGAACAGATGGACCCTGGCGGCGAGCTACCTCGACTGGATGCAGCAGAAAGATGGTTATTGTTTGAATAATTATAATAATCATATTAATACTAAAGTTTGCCTTAGTGCATGCCAAACTATAAGGAACACCGATGTGTAACGGACACGCATAATTTGATTTGCGGAAGTTCTTCATAACAGTCACTGCAACCTATTCCGTAAAATGATGCCTACCATATGCGAAACTTGTTCATAACGGACACCACATCGTAACGGCCAAGTTTTAAAATATGACCGTTGCTATGTGCAGTGGTGTATATTCCGGTGTTGTTCGCAACATACAGGTTTCAGCTTCTTGACCTAACGTCTTCGGGCCTAATGGTCCATAAGTTTGATATGTTATTACATGTAATTAGCTGTTTCCTTTGTATTATATGTTTCTGCTTTATTGTTGCTATGTTATTCTATGTTATTCTATATTATTCTATAAGGCATGAAAATGTAACACAAATACATTCCGTTCCGTTTCCATTTTAACGATAACAGCATTTAATGTAAACATTAAATGCTGTTATCTTTATACTTTACACCGATGCAAAAAATTGCTGGATTACTTATACTGAAATGGTTAACGACAGCTATAAAGTTGCAGTAATCTCGTTTTGTCTGTAGTCGTGTGGCATTAATGCAGAAGTTATTTAGCATTTTTTTAAAGATAATGTTAACAACTAACAAGACCATGTCTCTTTGGTTATGCAAAACATCGATGAGTACCCATGCTTTAGTGAAATAAATGTGTGTGCATACGCAATTATATGTAAAGAAACAATGATTTGTGCTATTTGAATCATATTAACAATGGCGGCATGACACCGGAAATGCAATTCTGTATTTCCTCTCGAAGGAGCCTGGGAGTTCACGCACGGCGCCAGTTCGTGGAAGACGTACTTTGATTGGTCATTCACGTTTGGCTTTCAAGAGATGTCCGAAAGGCAAAAACACAATCGAAACCAAACTCGTCCAGTCAGGTATCGTTGTTGAAGAGTCAAAACAAACTCGTCCAGTCAGGTATCGTTGTTGTAGAGTCAAAACAAACTCGTCCAATCAGGTATCGTTGTTTAAGAGTCAAAACAAACTCATCCAGTCAGGTATCATTGTTGAAGAGTCAAAACAAACTCATCCAGTCAGGTATCGTTGTTGAAGAGTCAAAACAAACTCTTCCAGTCAGGTATCATTGTTGTAGAGTCAAAACAAACTCTTCCAGTCAGGTATCGTTGTTTAAGAGTCAAAACAAACTCTTCCAGTCAGGTATCATTGTTGAAGAGTCAAAACAAACTCATCCAGTCAGGTATCGTTGTTTAAGAGTCAAAACAAACTCTTCCAGTCAGGTATCATTGTTGAAGAGTCAAAACAAACTCTTCCAGTCAGGTATCGTTGTTGAAGATTCAAAACAAACTCGTCCAGTCAGGTATCATTGTTGAAGAGTCAAAACAAACTCATCCAGTCAGGTATCGTTGTTGAAGAGTCAAAACAAACTCTTCCAGTCAGGTATCATTGTTGTAGAGTCAAAACAAACTCTTCCAGTCAGGTATCGTTGTTGAAGAGTCAAAACAAACTCTTCCAGTCAGGTATCGTAGTTGAAGAGTCAAAACAAACTCTTCCAGTCAGGTATCATTGTTGAAGAGTCAAAACAAACTCGTCCAGCCAGGTATCATTGTTGAAGAGTCAAAACAAACTCTTCCAGTCAGGTATCATTGTTGTAGAGTCAAAACAAACTCTTCCAGTCAGGTATCGTTGTTGAAGAGTCAAAACAAACTCTTCCAGTCAGGTATCGTTGTTGAAGAGTCAAAACAAACTCTTCCAGTCAGGTATCGTAGTTGAAGAGTCAAAACAAACTCTTCCAGTCAGGTATCATTGTTGTAGAGTCAAAACAAACTCGTCCAGCCAGGTATCATTGTTGAAGAGTCAAAACAAACTCTTCCAGTCAGGTATCGTTGTTGAAGAGTCAAAACAAACTCGTCCAGCCAGGTATCATTGTTGAAGAGTCAAAACAAACTCAACCAGTCAGGTATCGTTGTTGTAGAGTCAAAACAAACTCGTCCAATCAGGTACCGTTGTTGAAGAGTCAAAACAAACTCTTCCAGTCAGGTATCGTTGTTGAAGAGTCAAAACAAACTCTTCCAGTCAGGTATCGTTGTTGAAGAGTCAAAACAAACTCTTCCAGTCAGGTATCATTGTTGAAGAGTCAAAACAAACTCTTCCAGCCAGGTATCATTGTTGAAG
This sequence comes from Lamellibrachia columna, assembly GCA_963662155.1. Taxonomy (NCBI): domain Eukaryota; kingdom Metazoa; phylum Annelida; class Polychaeta; order Sabellida; family Siboglinidae; genus Lamellibrachia; species Lamellibrachia columna. The sequence goes on from OY759274.1 coordinate 41,211,765, forward strand.
AGTCAAAACAAACTCGTCCAATCAGGTACCGTTGTTGAAGAGTCAAAACAAACTCTTCCAGCCAGGTATCATTGTTGAAGAGTCAAAACAAACTCGTCCAATCAGGTATCGTTGTTGAAGAGTCAAAACAAACTCATCCAGTCAGGTATCATTGTTGTAGAGTCAAAACAAACTCATCCAGTCAGGTATCGTTGTTGAAGAGTCAAAACAAACTCTTCCAGTCAGGTATCATTGTTGAAGAGTCAAAACAAACTCTTCCAGCCAGGTATCATTGTTGAAGAGTCAAAACAAACTCGTCCAATCAGGTACCGTTGTTGAAGAGTCAAAACAAACTCTTCCAGCCAGGTATCATTGTTGAAGAGTCAAAACAAACTCGTCCAATCAGGTATCGTTGTTGAAGAGTCAAAACAAACTCATCCAGTCAGGTATCATTGTTGTAGAGTCAAAACAAACTCATCCAGTCAGGTATCGTTGTTGAAGAGTCAAAACAAACTCTTCCAGTCAGGTATCATTGTTGAAGAGTTAAAACAAACTCGTCCAATCAGGTATCGTTGTTGAAGAGTCAAAACAAACTCATCCAGTCAGGTATCGTTGTTGAAGAGTCAAAACAAACTCTTCCAGTCAGGTATCATTGTTGTAGAGTCAAAACAAACTCGTCCAGCCAGGTATCATTGTTGAAGAGTCAAAACAAACTCATCCAGTCAGGTATCGTAGTTGAAGAGTCAAAACAAACTCTTCCAGTCAGGTATCATTGTTGAAGAGTCAAAACAAACTCTTCCAGTCAGGTATCGTTGTTGTAGAGTCAAAACAAACTCGTCCAATCAGGTATCGTTGTTGAAGAGTCAAACAAACTCTTCCAGTCAGGTATCGTTGTTGTAGAGTCAAACAAACTCTTCCAGTCAGGTATCATTGTTGAAGAGTCAAAACAAACTCTTCCAGTCAGGTATAGTTGTTTAAGAGTCAAAACAAACTCTTCCAGTCAGGTATCATTGTTGTAGAGTCAAAACAAACTCGTCTAGTCAGGTATCATTGTTGAAGAGTCAAAACAAACTCATCCAGTCAGGTATCATTGTTGTAGAGTCAAAAACAAACTCGTCCAATCAGGTATCGTTGTTTAAGAGTCAAAACAAACTCGTCCAGCCAGGTATCATTTTGTTGAAGAGTCAAAACAAACTCATCCAGTCAGGTATCGTTGTTTAAGAGTCAAAACAAACTCATCCAGTCAGGTATCATTGTTGAAGAGTCAAACAAACTCTTCCAGTCAGGTATCGTTGTTTAAGAGTCAAAACAAACTCATCCAGTCAGGTATCATTGTTGAAGAGTCAAACAAACTCTTCCAGTCAGGTATCATTGTTGAAGAGTCAAAACAAACTCATCCAGTCAGGTATCATTGTTGAAGAGTCAAAACAAACTCATCCAGTCAGGTATCATTGTTGAAGAGTCAAAACAAACTCATCCAGTCAGGTATCGTTGTTGAAGAGTCAAAACAAACTCATCCAGTCAGGTATCATTGTTGAAGAGTCAAAACAAACTCTTCCAGTCAGGTATCATTGTTGAAGAGTCAAAACAAACTCTTCCAATCAGGTATCGTTGTTGAAGAGTCAAAACAAACTCATCCAGTCAGGTATCATTGTTGAAGAGTCAAAACAAACTCTTCCAGTCAGGTATCATTGTTGAAGAGTCAAAACAAACTCATCCAGTCAGGTATCATTGTTGAAGAATCAAAACAAACTCGTCCAATCAGGTATCGTTGTTTAAGAGTCAAAACAAACTCTTCCAGTCAGGTATCGTTGTTGAAGAGTCAAAACAAACTCATCCAGTCAGGTATCGTTGTTTAAGAGTCAAAACAAACTCATCCAGTCAGGTATCATTGTTGAAGAGTCAAAACAAACTCGTCCAGTCAGGTATCATTGTTGTAGAGTCAAAACAAACTCGTCCAATCAGGTATCGTTGTTTAAAAGTCAAAACAAACTCGTCCAGCCAGGTATCATTGTTGAAGAGTCAAAACAAACTCATCCAGTCAGGTATCGTTGTTGAAGAGTCAAAACAAACTCATCCAGTCAGGTATCGTTGTTTAAGAATCAAAACAAACTCTTCCAGTCAGGTATCGTTGTTTAAGAGTCAAAACAAACTCTTCCAGTCAGGTATCGTTGTTGAAGAGTCAAAACAAACTCATCCAGTCAGGTATCGTTGTTTAAGAGTCAAAACAAACTCATCCAGTCAGGTATCATTGTTGAAGAGTCAAAACAAACTCGTCCAGTCAGGTATCATTGTTGTAGAGTCAAAACAAACTCGTCCAATCAGGTATCGTTGTTTAAGAGTCAAAACAAACTCGTCCAGTCGGGTATCATTGTTGAAGAGTCAAAACAAACTCATCCAGTCAGGTATCATTGTTGTAGAGTCAAAACAAACTCGTCCAATCAGGTATCGTTGTTTAAGAGTCAAAACAAACTCGTCCAGCCAGGTATCATTGTTGAAGAGTCAAAACAAACTCATCCAGTCAGGTATCATTGTTGTAGAGTCAAAACAAACTCGTCCAATCAGGTATCGTTGTTTAAGAGTCAAAACAAACTCGTCCAGCCAGGTATCGTTGTTGTAGAGTCAAAACAAACTCGTCCAGTCAGGTATCATTGTTGTAGAGTCAAAACAAACTCGTCCAGTCAGGTATCGTTGTTGTAGAGTCAAAACAAACTCGTCCAGTCAGGTATCATTGTTGTAGAGTCAAAACAAACTCGTCCAGTCAGGTATCGTTGTTGTAGAGTCAAAACAAACTCATCCAGTCAGGTATCATTGTTGTAGAGTCAAAACAAACTCGTCCAGTCAGGTATCGTTGTTGTAGAGTCAAAACAAACTCGTCCAGTCAGGTATCATTGTTGTAGAGTCAAAACAAACTCGTCCAGTCAGGTATCGTTGTTGAAGAGTCAAAACAATGAAAATCCATTTTCGTGTTTTAGAAGTTAGTGTAATAGCATCGCCCATGTCGCCAACTGCTTTCAAAACCACAGAGGTCCAACTAGTCAATAACATCCTCTGATTGATGCATTCAAACCAGCAGAACTTGCCGCCCTGATTGTCTGACGGGTCGAACTGCACACACCAATCACCCTCACAGTGCAGGTCAAATGGGCTTTTATTGTTTTTTTTCAACAGCGAATTTCTCATTGTGCGCACAATGTGCATACACGTACACATACACGTACACATACACGAACACGTAAACGTACACACAAACAACATGCGCCAGTGTCAGGGTCAACGTCTTGTCATGGAAATGCGGGAAATATCCTCCTGCATTTAACGTTTAGTTGACTCACACGTGACACTTCCTCACACGTGACCCTTCCTCACACATGACCCTTCCTCACACGTGACCCTTCCCGGGTCGCCATTTTGATGTGCCGTTCTCGCTCGCGGTGGTCAGATACGCAAGAAAATGTGAAGTGTGCAACAAATAGATGGATTTTACAGTAGAAATGAAACATTTCGAAAATAAAAAGCGGGACATTTCGTCAAAAAGTGGGACCGGGGAACGGTCCAAAAGCTGTAATGTTGGCGTGTAAGAGCGTTTTCATATATACAATCGATTATGATGTGTATCAAGTTTTTACATTTTATACGTGAACACATAAAAGTCTATATAGGGCCTATGTGCACGTGCGAGAGTCAAAATATATGATAATGCATTGTAATTATTTAGTATGTGTCCATGTGTGCGTGCATGTGTATTTTATAAGTTGCATATGTATGAACTTCGATGTTAAAATTATTTAGACCCGTGTGCACTGTATTTTCTAGAACTACCTCTTCCTGTACTTTTAGAACGCCGATCACCATCGGTGGGATATTCGCCATTGAGACGCGATTTTTCCGTGACATAGGCGAATTCGACGACGGTATGCAATTTTGGGGCGGCGAAAACATTGACCTCGCATTGAGGGTAGGTATATGACAGTATTGAATACAACGATTGCCTTTTATATCAACTGTTGCAAAGGCGTCTAAGCAACCTTTGCAAACGCCGACTTGTTATGATTAAATTGCTGTGACGAAGAGAGCGTCACCTGGCTCCCCGAGTGACTTTGATGATGGAGGTTTTTGCGAAATTCTGCGAAAGAGAACTTATCATAAGATGTTACTCCAACATGTTGTAGTCTATTTGTAGAAACTCGTTGCAATAAAATATTAATTTGTGCCCGTAACGTATAATTTGGTACCGTACAATTAATCAACCGTCGTCCAACAATAATGCACAATAACAAATACTGGGCCCCGTTTAACAGAATCGCAGGATACCAGAATCAGCTGTGTAGAAGAATCAAATATATTGGTTGGCACGCAATCATTCCGTTTAAGCGAATCAGTCACTCATCCAATCAAATTGCTGTCGCCGTAGGGGAGACTGGGGTTAGTTATTACAGTTTTCAGTTAAAGTCACTTTTTGTGAAAAGAATTTTAGATGCATTATTTTTGTCAGCGTATTTATTACATTTATTATTCGTGTTAATAAAATGTACCATATCAATGATACTTCATATTATAGTTAGGTAGATATGTGAAGTTTCCCAGACAGTCAACTAGCCCCGTAAACAAGGCAAGTTCTAAAAGGCGTAAATGGTTGTGCCGCCACCTGTCGAATGATACTGACACGACAAAAAAATTAACGTTGCTGCGACGACTAGTGGCGTAGTCAGTGGTCACTTGTGGTGTAGTCAGTGGTCACTAGTGGTGTAGTTAGTGGTCACTTGTGGTGTAGTCAGTGGTCACTTGTATGTTCCCAGGTGTGGCTGTTCGGAGGCCGTGTTGTCAATGTGCCCTGTTCACACGCTGTCCATCTAGAGAGAATTGGTCATCGCAACTACCGCGTCGGCCTCCTGCATGACACGTGGACCAATCACAAACGAGTGGTGGACGTGTGGCTCGGAGACTACGCCAAGTATTTCTATTATTACAATCCACAAGCGAAGGTGAAGAACGACGTCTTATTTTATTGTTTCAGTAATATTTTTCCGAGCTTTAATAAAACACTTGTTTGAACGTATAATAAGTATTATCTAAACGGTTACTTAACTTGCATGGGATCGGTTCTGAACACTACGTTTGATTTAAAGGTCCCTGCTCAATTCGATTTTTTCGCTAGTCCCATTTCATATTCATTTTGTGAAAAATATGTGCAACTTTTGTACGTAGTTTTGGTGAAATCATCAGACAAACTATTAAATTACTTAATGTTTGTTCAAACATTAATTGAAGTGAAAATGGAAACGCTGAAAACTCACGAATTCCCCCCTTGATGAAATTTCGCTACTTTGTCGTGTGATCAGCGAGTGGATGGAACTCATAACATGGATGACCGGCGTTGACCTGCAAATGTTTACAATTTTGGATATCCACCATCCACCTTACCAGATCTAACGACGAAAGTCGATTCTTTCGAACAAAAATATTTAAACAAAAATATTTTTTAATCGACTTCAGATGTTAGATAAACTAGTCACATTCATATCGCGATAGGCTAAATCAGTTGAGGATGGAGTTTTAATAAATACTAATAAGAAGAATAATATTACTTTATTGTCAGCATCTATACCTTTTCATATATCAATTCATGTTTATTTCTTTGAACATGCTACTAAAGGGAAAAACAGAAATAAAAAATTATGTGAAACGTCCCCTCGCGTTCGCAAACTACACGAATCAACTAAACTAATATTAATAATGCTAATAACATAATGTAGCTTAATTTCTTAATTGCAACACAATGCATACAATCTAATTACAATACAATTTAAATAATTTATGATTTTTTCAGCTTATGCATATACAAAAAAATTATTAATTTGTTATTGTCCTACAGGTTCTATATCTAGTAAGTTTATTTGTGTAAACAATGTCAACTTAAAGTACCTATGACACGGTTGCTGCAAGTTCTAATTATTTTTGATAAAGCAACTTTTATTTAAATAAAATGCCTTCACGCTAATACAACCCACGACTTTACACATACAGATGATGTATTCGTTACTAAATGTGACAATTCGCAGCGATCTCGCAGCGATCTAGCAGTTGGTTCTTCTAATCCGGGTTCGGTGCTTTCACTAAGCATTTGACGAAGATTACATAACCTGGAACAATCGTAGAAAACATGAGTTGCGTTGCGAACAACTGTACGTGGCTGATTCCTGATGTAATTTCCAGTTTCGTTTCGCACACTTAAAAAAAAAAAAATTTCCTGGCGGTAATTGCACATTTTTCACAAATATAACTATTTGCATACATAGTTCGCCAAAAATTAGCACACGAGTTAGTTTTAGTACTTGAAATATGAGTAAAAACCAGTTCATTGCTACATCTGTAATCAATTGACGGGAAAACTATGTAATATAGTAGCCTATATTTGTTTTTATTCTTCTTCCGTTTAAGGTTATCGATGCTGGCGATCTGTCGCACAGAGTTGCACTTAGACGAAAATCAGTCCACGATTTCTCATGGTTTGTGAGAAACGTATTTCCGGAATTGGGTATACCAGATGTAGATACGTTTGCGTGGGGCGGAGTAAGTAGATCAATCATTATTTAAACATATCATTTTGTTTCAAAGAGATGATGCACACAGACGTTTATCATGCATAAATAAGGAATATTTTCTTAAAGATGTATATATGCTCTACTAGGTTCGGTTGTGTGACATTTGTTTAAAGTCTAAAGAAGTTACGTGCATGATCACTGTTATCAATACATTTCCACCCCTCATAACAAAATGAGCATATTTGTGAAACTGAAATGTTTCACAGGAATATTACATGTCATTGGCTAAGCGAGTGACTTGCAGGTTTTCATCTTTTAAAATTACCTGTTGGTTTATTCATTGCTGAAGTGGTCTTCACAGGTGCACTTGTATCAAGTTAATTGCGCTCATTTTGTAGATGGCATGGAATGGTTAAACGCTGACATTTTTTAATCGGTACTATTGTTTGCTTTAAACCATGTGTCGTATCCTAGGTTCGGAACAAGGGCTTAAATATGTGTTTGAACGGCAGTCCACCGAGTTATCCTATTCTGCGAACATGTTCGTCGAGTGGGTCCAGTCAAGTAAGTGTTGTGCAATGTGTTTACTGGTGTCCACTTGTACCATATACTCGTCAACTCTCATGTGTAAGCCATGAGATTCACGGTTTTGCATTACATTTTATGGTCTCGCAGTGAAGGTCTGAAATCTCACGCATGTTTTCCTACTCGTTAGCAATGAAAATTATAAAAAAAGTGTCCCTTTTTGCGAAAACGAGGCGCAGAATCTATTTACGTGTGTCGCAAGCGAAAACCTCGATACACTGCTATAATGGTTGTGTTTACCAATATAGTACTATTTTGTCGCATGCTTAACCACACTCACTCACTCACTCACTCACTCACTCACTCACTCACTCACTCACTCACTCACTCACTCACTCACTCACTCACTCACTCACTAAGAATTAGCAGCGTCTAGAGCCGCATGAGGCAGTCAGAAGCGCTTCACTTGGATCGATCAACAGCTATCATCTTGACGTCGCTCCATCATCTGGTGACCAGCTGTAGATCACGGTCAACGGTCTTGCGCCAGTTCATTTACAGTCGTCCTCTTTTTGTCTGACCAGCTGATATCCACCATCAGGGTATTTTAAGGTTCACCTCATAGGGGCAGCGCGAAGTTTTTTTTCAACTGGTTTATCTTAAGATGGTCGCCATTTGTGCTATATGTCGCGCATTGCTTGCAGCAAATGGAGTATATCCCAACAACCACTGAATTTGCGAATTAAATATGCTGTTAAAATTGCTGTGTTACAATTATTACATTTTCAAATCATGAATTGAACATTGGATAATATCGACGAGAAAACAAATATCAACTTCACCATGCTATACAGAAATTCCAATGTCATTAGACAATTACTATCAACCCAGGTAAGCAAATGTAGCCATGTTTGTTAGCTTTATTCCACTAAAACAATTATCCAATTCTGATGGTTACTTTTCACTATTATGCATAAACATTAAAAACATAAAAATCATAATTTACAAGATGGCTACCAATTGTGTCTTGTGAATCATGACTGGAATGTCTTTGTTTCAATTCAAAATTATATAAAACCAACACCCGTAAGATTGCAAATTCTTATACACAACATGTGCTTAGCGATATGATCGTAACAAAATACAATTTAAATGAACAAAAAACTTTAAGCTGACAACAGACGATACCAACAACAAGACGACGACGGGACACAAACTTAAACTGTTTAAATGGCAGCGTCACGTGGTTGCCTCATTGTCGAACCTCGTTCTGTTCGTGAACCCAAACAGGTTATAAATAACCGAATTGCAGCATTGGAAAACAGGCTGGCTGGCTGGCTGGCTGGCTGGCTGGCTGGCTGGCTGGCTGGCTGCCACGCACAAAAATGGGGATGGGCGTTCTTGCCGCTATGTCCGGGGAAGTTTCACAACTCATTATAATCATTGTTATTAGATGTAGTAGTTCTTTTCTTAGCTTAAATTTAATATTATATATTGAAATTGAAGATTCAAAAACAAATCTACACGTTTAATAAATAAGAAGCGTGACCTCAGCACCACTGCTCCGGAATAAAGTTTGCATCAGTTTGCTTTCCTTCATTTTAGGGTTTCTTCTGGAGTAACACGGGAGAACTGCGTATGCCAGTGTTCACGATGCAAGTACAGCCGAGAACGAAGAAGCTTGATTGGAATGCCTACATGCCGCTGTATCAAACGGACGACGTGACTAAATGGATCCACTGGAAGGTAAATATCCCGCTGTATCAAACTGACGTTGTCACTAAGTGGATCCACTGGAAGGTAAACATCCCACTGTATCAAACTGACGTTGTCACTAAGTGAATCCACCGGAAGGTAAACATCACGCTGTATCAAACTGACGTTGTCACTAAGTGGATCCACTGGAAGGTAAACATCCCACTATATCAAACTGACGTTGTCACTAAGTGGATCCACTGGAAGGTAAACATCCCACTGTATCAAACTGACGTTGTCACTAAGTGAATCCACCGGAAGGTAAACATCACGCTGTATCAAACTGACGTTGTCACTAAGTGGATCCACTGGAAGGTAAATATCCCACTGTATCAAACTGACGTTGTCACTAAGTGGATCCACTGGAAGGTAAACATCCCACTATATCAAATTGACGTTGTCACTAAGTGAAGGTAAACATCCCACTATATCAAACAGACGCTGTCACTAAGTGGATCCACCGGAAGGTAAACATCCCACTGTATCAAACTGACGTTGTCGCTAAGTGGATCCACTGGAAGGTAAACATCCCACTGTATCAAACTGACGTTTTCACTAAGTGGATCCACTGGAAGGTAAACATCCCACTGTATCAAACAGACGTTGTCACTAAGTGGATCCACTTGAAGGTAAACATCCCACTGTATCAAACAGACGCTGTCACTAAGTGGATCCACTCGAATGTAAATATCCCGCTGTATCAAAACAGGCGCAATCATTAAGTGGATCTGCTAGAAGGTAAATATCTCGAGGCCTCAAAGATATGCTGTCACTAAGTGAATACATGGTATGAAACTATCCTGCTGCCTCAAACGAAAGCGGTCAATAAATAACGACGGAATCTGAATGATGCAGCGGTTAATTTAATTTTAGTGTTCGCGAAAAATGTGACAATTGTAATGTTTATGGAGTAACTCTTCTTACTAATTGGTATTTAAACATCCACCTATGTAGCAATGAATAAAAATAAATAGCGTATGACAATTTTAATATTTATGGAATAGCTGTTGTTGCAGATTTTTCATTAACGGTACATAGAAATGAACGAATATATTCTTACACATATTATATCGTGTCGTTAGTAAGTGTGGATGTTAACTAAAGGTGTTGCCATATGTTGTATGGCGACAAAACATTAAAACAGTCACGCTGTCTCTTCCAACTTGACTATATGTCTGTTTGTCTACAGGAAGGCCCGCTGAAGATCTTCAATATGAACTTATGTCTGCAAGCTTCTCCAGAATTCGAGATTTCACTGGATCCTTGTAATCATACCAGTCCACTACAGCAGTGGTCGTTTCGAAACTACACGTCTGAATGGAAAAACATTTTACAAGATCACTACGTCATCCGCGAATCATCGTATAGGAAATCTTTGGTCAAAGCTGTAAGAAAAAGCTCGCAAGAAAGTATTTGAAACGAAGGCCCAACACTGGCGTATCACTTTATCCATTTGCTGTAATGGCGTCGGCTTTCTCATAGTCAATGTGACTTTAGCCGACAAAACGGGTATCGAAGTTCTGGCAGAACGAAGTACAAGGACTCTAAGATTAAAAGGATTTCCATTGGCAACATGTCGTTGACAGCTATTAAAACGTATTGTATAATATGTAGTTTTATAAACTGTTGTTCCTATTACTAATATTCATATATTGCTCTTACTGTTGGTACTGTCCGCCAAGCGTAGCTGAAGCGATCGACATATGCGTCCACAGTAGGATGTAAAAAAATTCTTAATATCAATGTGGTCAACTTTCATTCGGTGAATTTCGCTGAAAATCTAAGCCGTGCAAGGCTACATGCCTTACAATAGTAATTAGTAGTTATGACTTCACAGTACAGCGATATCACAAATCACGTGATACCTGACGTTTACACAACCAGTTTGGGACAACTGTGGGTTTGACATCGGAGGGGAACATAAACTGTTTGGGAAAATGGTGGGTTTAAACATCGAAAAAGAACAGAAACTGTTTGGGACAATGGTGGTTTTGGATGTCGATGGTGAACAGAAGCTGATTGGGACAATGGTGGGTTTGGACATCGAAAAAGAACAGAAACTGTTTGGGACAATGGTGGGTTTGGATGTCGATGGTGAACAGAAACTGTTTGGGACAATGGTGGGTTTGGACATCGAAGGGGAACAGAAACTGATTTAACAAGATTTGCCATCCAAGCCAAAGGCCTAGATGGCAAGTGGACAAGGAAGCCATTTGCTTATCGAGAGTCCAACAATGCCCTCCTGAGATGAAATATGTGTCAACCTTGTTTTTAAACAAATTCACGCTGCTAGCAGTTACACAATCCGTAGACAATGTGTTCCATTCATTTATTGTCCTCTGTGAGAACGAGTACTTCCTGATATCCAATCTACACTGGTCCTTTGCTAATTTTACCTCATGTCCTCTAGTTCTGCTTTTCTTGAGTGAGAAAAACATATTTCTATCAATATTTTCATACCCAGTCAATATCTTAAAACTTCAATCTGATATCCTCTTAACCTCCTTGTCTCTAGAGTTGTTAAACCACATACTTTCAGGCGTTCTTCATAATTAAGATTTCTCAGTTCTGGAATAATTTTAGTTGCTCCCTCTGTATGAGTTCAAACGTATATATATCATTCTTACGATATGGTCTCCACGCTTGTATACAGTATTTTAAATGATGTCTAACTATTGCTTTATACAGAGGTATAATTAGCTTTTTTCCTTGTATGTTATGTTTCTCCTAATCAACCCAAGAATTTGGTTACCTTTTGAAGCTGCAATGCCACACTGCTCTGAAACTTTCATATCAGCACTTATTGTTATTCTTAAATCATTTTCTTTTGCAGTAGTACCTAGAACAGTATCTCCCATATTATAGTTTATATCCAAGTTCCCATGTCTTTTATGTAGGCATTTACATTTCCCAAAATTTAATAACATCTGTCTTTTTTCAGACCATTTAACTAATTTGTCTAAATCGTTTTGTAAATGTTGTTTATCATCATCAGTGTTAACCTGTCTAAACACTTGTGTGTCATTCGCAAATTCCAATACGTTGCTTGTTATATTGTCATCCAAGTCATTGATATATATATATATATATATGTATGTATGTATGTATGTATGTATGTATGTATGTATGTATGTATGTATGTATGTATGTATGTATGTATGTATGTATGTATGTATGTATGTATGTATGTATGTATGTATGTATGTATGTATGTATGTATGTATGTATGTATGTATGTATGTATGTATGTATATATATATATATATATATATATATATATATATATATATATATATATATATATATATATATATATATATATATATATATATATATAAATTAAGAATAATATAGGTCCTAATACTGATCCTTGAGGTACCCCACTCAAAACTGATTTCCAATTTGAAACTTCTCCATCTACCACAACTCGCTGTTATGCCATCCCCGATACCATGGGCTTTTAATTTAAGTAGTAGTCTTTGATGTGGCACTTTGTCAAAAGCTTTCTGAAAATCTTAGTAGATAATATCTACTGGCGATCCCTCGTCAATCCACTTAGTGATTTCTTCCAAAAACAATAACATATTTGTTAAGCATGACCTCGCTTTTAGAACTCTATGTTGAGATTAATTTAATCATTTATGCCTAACAAGGAAGTCCACCATATGGTATTTAATTAACCTTTCTAATAATTTACAAATCACTCACGTTAAACTCCCTGGTATGTAATTATGTGACTTATTTCTCGAATCCTTTCTAAATAATATTATGATGTTTGCTTCTGTCCATTCAAAAGGAACAAATCCCTCTTTTAATGACAAGTTGAACACTCTTGCAAATACTGATTTGTTCTACTGTTTCCATTAGAAGTGTTTGATGAATTCCATCCACTCTCGGTGAATAATTATCTTTAACTGCCTTTATTTTCTTAACTACCATTTCTGGAGTTACAATTAACTGCCCTGAATAGTCACATTTAGCCTCCTGAAATGTAGCCTCTGGAACTGGTAACGAACTAGTATCCTCTGGTAAACACTGAACTGAAGTAACCATTTAGGTCTTCCGCCATTAAAAAACCTTTGTGATATTATATATCCAGCACTGTCTTCTAGAGGTCCGACCTTGTCTCGTACGTTTTGTTTATTCCTGACATATGTATAAAAACTCTTGCTGTCATTGTTATGTTACATGCTAGTTTTTGCTCATAGCTTCTTTTAGATTGTCAAATTTCAGTCGTAGCTGCATTAAGTACCTCTTTGTAATTGGATTTGGACATCGGAACGGAACAGAAACTGTTTGGGATAATAGGTGGGTTTGGACGTCGATGGTTAATAGAAACTGTTTGGGACAATGGTGGGTTTGGACATCGGAACGGAACAGAAACTGTTTGAGACAATTGTGGGTTTGGACGTAGAGGGTGAACATAAACTGTTTGGGACAATGGTGGGTTTGGACGTCGAGAGTGAACAGAAACTGTTTGGGACAATGGTGGGTTTGGATCTCGAGGGTGAACAGAAACTGTTTGGGACAATGGTGGGTTTGGACATCGGAACGGAACAGAAACTGTTTGAGACAATGGTGGGTTTGGACATCGGAACGGAACAGAAACTGTTTGGGACATTGGTGGGTTTGGACGTCGAGGGTGAACAGAAACTGTTTGGGACAATGGTGGGTTTGGACGTCGAGGGTGAACAGAAACTGTTTGGGACAATGGTGGGTTTGGATCTCGAGGGTGAACAGAAACTGTTTGGGACAATGGTGGGTTTGGACATCGGAACGGAACAGAAACTGTTTGAGACAATGGTGGGTTTGGACATCGGAACGGAACAGAAACTGTTTGGGACATTGGTGGGTTTGGACGTCGAGGGTGAACAGAAACTGTTTGGGACAATGGTGGGTTTGGACGTCGAGGGTGAACAGAAACTGTTTGGGACATTGGTGGGTTTGGACATCGAGGGTGAACAGACACTGTTTGGGAAGGTGGTGGGTTTGGACATCGGAACAGAACAGAAACTGTTTGGGACAATGTTGGGTTTGGACGTCGAGAGTGAACAGAAACTGTTTGGGACATTGGTGGGTTTGCACGTCGAGAGTGAACAGAAACTGTTTGGGACAATGGTGGGTTTGGACATCGGAACGGAACAGAAACTGTTTGGGACATTGGTGGGTTTGGACGTCGAGGGTGAACAGAAACTGTTTGGGACATTGGTGGGTTTGGACGTCGAGGGTGAACAGAAACTGTTTGAGACAATGGTGGGTTTGGACATCGAAACGGAACAGAAACTGTTTGGGATATCGGTGGGTTTGGACGTCGAGGGTGAACAGAAACTGTTTGGGACAATGGTGGGTTTGGACGTCGAGGGTGAACAGAAACTGTTTGGGACAATGGAGCGTTTGGACGTCGAGGGTGAACATAAACTCTTTGGGACATTGGTGGGTTTGGACGTAGAGGGTGAACAGAAACTGCTTGGGACAATGGTGGGTTTGGACGTCGAGGGTGAACAGAAACTGTTTGGGACAATGGTGGATTTGGACGTCGAGGGTGAACAGAAACTGTTTGGGACAATGGTGGGTTTGGGCGTCGAGGGTGAACAGAAACTGTTTGGGACAATGGTGGGTTTGGTCGTCGAGGGTGAACAGAAACTGTTTGGGACAATGGAAGATTTGGACGTCGAGGGTGAACATAAACTCTTTGGGACATTGGTGGGTTTGGACGTAGAGGGTGAACAGAAACTGCTTGGGACAATGGTGGGATTGGACGTCGAGGGTGAACAGAAACTGTTTGGGATCGGCCACAGTATTATGCCGGAATTAGCCGGCAGATGGCGACATTGAACATGGCTGACTATACAGATAATTTTTGGCAGTAGACAGATAAAACCCGTATTGTTGTTGCGTACAACTAGTCCAAAATAAAAAAATTATATAGGGCCTACATCAAGATTTGGTTAATCTATATGGTAACCTACTACCTGTATATTGATAATAAATTTGTTTTTGTAAGTAAAAAGGGGCGTATCGTGATTAAACTCTCGCCGTATTTTGACGAGCAAAAAATTTATCGGTTAATGTTTAGATTGGCCAAAAAAGGCTACAGAAAACCCTAAATACGTGCACTGGCCAATGTTCGAATGCACAACCAGGCATGACCCTCTAATTCAGTATATTAGTTCATTATGATGATGAAGAAGAAGAAGATGATGATGTTGATAATAATAATAATAATAAAACAATAAAGATGATAATGATGACATCTTGCTCCGATCATGACGTGTTGCTCCATTTACTGAGCCAGTTTTCGGTGGTAGATAATTCAGGGCCCAGTCGGTGTTTGAGTCCACGCCAGGCTACACATTTACCACACGAGCGAGGTATTTTAGAGTCTCACCCGAAAGACACAAGCAACGTGGAGTGAACGAAATTGTCCAAGCTTCGTGACAGCGATAGGGGGACTCAAACACCGAACGTCCCGGTTAACAGTCCAGCACTTTGCTACAGCGCCCCCTACGAGTACCCATTTTGAACTAACCATTCCCGCGTGATCTGATTAGCAATATGCTAGTTAACCGGTAACCTAATATTAACCGGAACTATCGTTCAATTTAACTAGTAATGCAATATCAACTTGCAACATAATCAGGCAAAACCAGCCGATAATGTAATAGCACCCGATAATGTAGTAACACTAATCCGGTGGATAGTCTAATAAACGTCAACAGACAATGCATTAAAAATCAGCAGACAGAGTAATAGCAACAGGTAATGATAGAGTA
>OY759274.1:41232341-41297341 GCA_963662155.1 Lamellibrachia columna
ATGAGGTATGGGTGGAAATATAGTTGACTATTCTTCCAAACTCACCATAGCTAACACGTAATTATGCAATAATGACATCATACCAGAATTATGTCATAGAAATTATTCCACAGCCCCAGGCCAGACAGATGAAAACCTCCCCATCTATGGAATTTCTGCCACAACATTTTTCAAGAAGCTTAATATCAGACACATGCAATTTTGGTGGCTTGCATAACATGATGTGGTTTCATTTTGATTTGGCAATGGTGAAATTTCACACCTTCATTCATTGATCTGCACATTGAAGCCAGAGGTAATTCCCTTCAAACATTTTCTCAGTCAGAAGCCCCAAGTTAATATCCACCACAGTTGTATTGGATACCAATTCAAGCCTTAATCCTTTCTCTGTTAAATTCTTCCCTTCTTTATGTAAGACAGGAAGTCCACAAAGAAAGGGTCTTTCTTCAATTAGTCATGAATTGCAAGAGTGAGCACAAATGAAAGCCGTCAATACTTTCTCACAAAATTCGAAGTCACATTTCAAGTGGATCATTGTTTATCAGTGCTATCTCACAAGGTTCTGCATCATACGGCCTCTAACCTCGAAGCGAGCAGCAGAAGTGGCTTTCCAGCTGTTGGATATATTTCTCCTTTTCGGAGCCCCTGCAATACCCAGTTCCCATCCCCATGGTGGATAGAGGAAGGGGGATCCATGTAACATCCTGGGGTCATCAACTTATAGACCACTGCGGTGAAGACTGGGATCCTGATAAATAAATATTCATGCAACCAATTCGACTTATGCCCACAATGCCTTCTATCCCAGTCTGACACCAACTAAGACCAACACATATCTCTCTGCCATGCATTAAAAACTTCAGCAACTGGAGGGCAAGGTTTTGTCAGGTGTGACTGTTGTAGTCTTCTGTAAAAATGTACTAGCAACAGGTGCAAGTGCAACAACAGGTGCAAGTGCTACAACAGGTGCAAGTGCTACAACAGGTGCAAGTGCTACAACAGGTGCAAGTGCTACAACAGGTGCAAGTGCTACAACAGGTGCAAGTGCTACAACAGGTGCAAGTGCAACAACAGGTGCAAGTGCAACAACAGGTGCAAGTGCTACAACAGGTGCAAGTGCTACAACAGGTGCAAGTGCTACAACAGGTGCAAGTGCTACAACAGGTGCAAGTGCAACAACAGGTGCAAGTGCAACAACAGGTGCAAGTGCAACAACAGGTGCAAGTGCTACAACAGGTGCAAGTGCTACAAAGCAAAACGAATGTGTCTCAGCTGCCCAAACAAGTGAGAATGAACCATATGACCTGCTAATCATCCAGTTTAAGACTAGACATTTCTTCTGGGTAATGGGTATGATTTCTCTCAGTGGCAAGTATACCTACTAGCAGGGTTGTTTGATTTAAATAATTTGATTTAAATCATTGATTTAAATCATGATCTAAATCACTCCAAAAAAATCATTGATTTATGATTTTTTTATCGCTGATTTATATGAATTTAACACAAATAATTGTTTACAAGCATCAAGATCAACAAAGTTTTGTATGTTTTTTTAATACAAAAGAACAAGCCCTGAGTAAAGCCCAGAAACCCTAAGCCCAGAAACCCTGAGTTAAAGTCCACTTACTTAGAGCTTGTGCTAGTTGTTACCAATTCAGTATGTTGACTCAAATGAGGCAGTCTGGGCTACAATTGTTTAATATTGTACCAGTTTGGAGTCTGGTTAGAGACCCTTAGAGTACACAGAGCTATGGACAGGTGCTAATCCACCCTCTCAGCAAACAATATATACTGCTACAGCCACAGACACACAGCAAAAATCATGTACCCTCTGTTAAGACAAGTACCCAAATCGATTTGAATAGAACACATTTGAAAGAGTTTATAAATATAAACATCTATATAAATTTCTATATACCAGATTAAAAATAAATAAAAAAATCCAATTAAATTTTTTTTTAATCCATTTTTTTTATTCCATTTTTTTTTTTCAACCCTGCCTTCTAGTATATTTCACATGTCTTTGTTGATAACTAGTGAGTATAATAATTATTTAGTAATATTTGTTGAATACAATATTAGCTTTCACCAATACTGTGATGTAAAATATTATGAATTTAACATTCTTCGCTTAAAAACAATTACCCCGGAGTATATGATCTCATCCATATACAAACATATAATTATGAGAATATGGCATATTGTATAATTTGTTTGACATATATTGTGGAAATGTAGCACATTGATATAATTTCAATGATACAGTAGAGTATTGCAAATTGTAGAATCATAATAAAGTTATATGTTGTTCAATAACACAGTGCTGTTGTGTCTTAAGTATGTATGTAACATTTCCAACCGTTAATTTGAGATACATAATCGAAGACAAATTGTAATTTGCTCTGGGTATAATGGCACAAAGTGCACCTGGGGAGCTGGGACACTACACCTCGTAATAAAAACATTAATTTGATGATAAGTGGTATTAATCATGTGGAATAACTTCAATTCCTGGTGTTCTACATGATCTAAAGTGAAACCGAATAATTTTAAATAAAAATTTCATCTCAATATAAAAAATATTTTTGAGTGTGACAAATAGATAGCTGGTAGGTGGAAATTTCTGAAAATATCTGGCTAGGTTGCTGAAAAAAAAACAGCAAGTTTGCCCACATCACGTGACATTAACCAAGGGAAACACTGTTTCAGTCGTTACGCGAAATGACTGCACCTCTTTTCCAGTCATTTCGCGTAATAACTGAAATTTTCAGTCATTTCGCGAAATGCCTGGGTGAAACAGTCATTTTGCGTAATGCTTAAACATCTCAGTCATTACGTGAAATGACTGATATACACGTCGTCTTTTCCATATATTCTCATAAAGCTTCATGGAACTGTTTTGTTGTTGTGCAATGTTTTGTTGTTGTGCATTGCATTACGGGAAGTCGCTGTATATGTTGTCCACGTTACGCCTTTATTCCTCAGTTAACGAGACGAACCATCTGAGTCACGGGAGACGGCCGGTCGGGAAACGTCGGTTCGAACTGGAGGTCGTTGGTATATAGCAGATATGTGCTCAAGATAGAACTACCTGGGTAACTACGCTCATTGTTTACGGAACGCGTTGTCCTAATACACCCTTCAAAACCATCGCGTTTTGTCGTGGGAACCATTAACGAAAATCGATGTTTAGCCATGCCCTATCAACACAGATGGAGGTGATTTACACGGACGGTACTGGAGACACTATTGTTGTCGACGATAGCAGCCGGTGAAACTGACGCCTTGTCGTGTTTTACACATCCGCGTCTATTCGAGACACGACAACAGCGACATTGCATTAGGCGTGCAGCGCTCACAGTGGTGAAGGTCACGGAAGTGACTTTTCAACGCAAAGAAAAACCGGCATCTGGTCAACGTGACGCACTTTGCCACGATACTATCAGAAATAATGCACCCGTTGTATTGAAAAACAAAACAGACTTTCACAGTTTACATGGTTTTGCAACCAATGTAAAGAATTAATTAATGTGTGATATTCAACTTGGTGTAATACGTGTGATGTTCAACGTTCACAATTCAAAATAAATTTATTACTTCTTTAAAAAGCTATTATTTGCACTGTTATCTCGCTCCGCGTACAATCAGAAACAGTTAACCTTTCAAAATGAATGAGTTTGTCATTGTACCTTTTGGGATAATGAATCATTCACATATACTCACTAATGATGTCATGTTTTTATAGCCTAGAGTGTGTCAGTCATTCCACCGTTATATGCCATAATTTGTATACTGTATAATTTACACTAAATTACACATACGGTGGCTCGTGTGAAAGCGGCTAGTTGATAGCCTAAGAGAAGTGTGGGGAAAAGCGCATCCCTAGAGGGAAAAAGTGCACCCCCTCCCCCCATTTCGGCAGATCCAATTATCAGTGCCGCTGTCTCCCACTGGTGCAACACGGTGCCAAGTCAGTTTGGACAATTTAATTTGTTTGGTTAAAACGGGCGAAGATAAGGCCAAATCGAGTTTACCTTGACCCTAAGTATAATCGCTATGTATTAATCCTGTATTGCAACAACACGGACAAGGCATAGGTATACTGTACAGAGCCCGCCCGCACAGAGACTCAACAACAAGCAAGGTCAGAGGCTCCGAAATGCAACGAGGATCACTCGCGTCAGCCACGCGCATAGCTGTGTGCAGCCGTGTGGAACACTGCGACTGCTGGTGAACCATCGCCTCGCCCCACTTATGCTTAACTGGCGCAGCGAGTAACACGCATCTACCTCCTCTACACGCGCCCAGCGGCGAGTGGAAACCACGGCGGGAATCTAATTAACGTTGAGTCAACGACTCGACAACAGTCGAGACCAGAGTCGCCGAAGCGGCAGACAATTCGCTGATAGCTGAAGCTCGTTAACCGTGGCAATGCTACAGCTGTTGTTGTTGACTAGAGCTGAAAGCACAACCACTGGTGATTGTCCATGCTGCGTCACTACAAAGCAGGGTAGGTAGACAGTGCGCTCCCACGTGGCCGTTCATGGGTACGTGTGTTGCGTGACAGTTTGGGGTCAGAGTGTAATGCAGTTGTAATGTTAGCATGTCTAGTACTTTCGTGACGACGTGTATTCAGCGCGATACGAGCAAATTTGTGTGTTGATATTGTACAAGCGGTTCATGGAACCAGCCCAGACCCGACGAGAGCTTCGCCTGGGCTGGTTCTCGACGAATTGTAGGATTATCAAGTCATTGATAACACGGGCTTACGGCCGGCCAACTGTTGCAGCTGAGTGAAGGGGTTATGTGTGCAATAATGACTTTCAAGTTCATACGTGATATACACGTGTATCTTGCGTGCATTCGCAAGCTCATATGTGGACGTTCAATTTTCGTATATACACAGGTGATTAATCGATCAATTGATCTCGGTCAAACGTCACCTCCGTTCTCTATCTGACGTCACCTCCGTTCTCCTTCATTCGTAATATTCGTTCTCCTTCCGACGTCACTTCCGTTCGCCCTCCCACGTCACCTCCGATCTCCCTCCGACGTTACCTGCGTTCTCCATTTCACATCACCTCCGTTCTTCATCCCACACCACCACCATTCTTCCTCCCACGTCATCTCCGTTCTCCTTCCCATGTCAACTCCGTTCTCCCTCTAACGTCTCCTCTGTAATCCCTCCCATAACACATCCGTTATCCGTCCCACATCACCTCCTTTCTCCCTCCCACGTCACCTCTGTCCCCACCCCAACGTTTCCTCCGGTCTCCCGCCCATATCTCTTCCGTTCTGCCTCCCACGTCATCTCCGTTCTCCCTTCCACATCACCTCCATTCTCCCTCCCACGTCTCCTCCGGTCTCCTTCTCACGTCACCTCCGTTCTCCCTCCCATATCTCCTCCGTTCTACCTCCCGCGTCACCTCCGTTCTGCCTCCCACATATCCTCCATTCTCCATCCCACGTCACCTCCGTTGTCCCTCCCACGTCACCTCCGTTCTGCCTCCCGTGTCACTTCTCCGTATTGAGAGATAACTTATCAGTTTTACCTACTCAAAACTACTAAATGGTGATTTGTGTTTTTTTTTCTCAAATGTGATTTGTTGTGATGTCATAATACGCAATGGTGACGTCATAGTTGTCGTAAAACTTGTGACGTCATAATATCTCCTTTCTCCATCCCACGTCAATTCCTTTCTCCCTCCCAGTTGTGACATCATACTACTAACCACCTATGTTCTCAATATGGCAGTAATGTTATTAAATCAACAACGAATTTCAGAATCGAATCGATTACACGTTATTTGTTATTTGGATCTTGCAACCGATTTTGTTGGTTCCGTTCCGAATCGTGTATATCGTCTCATGGGTACATATCAGGCCAGTACACCAACGATTTGTTTATGTTAACATCCGTAATCTGTAATTCGAGAAGCAGTCTGCGAAATTAGCGACGTACGTTCCTTCAATTCACAACTGTTGCCATGACTACGTGATCCTTTTTAATCAAATTAGTACTCTAGCCTGAAGCCGCTAAAATACCACACTACGTTTTGTTCATTCGGCCACTAAGATATCAGACGCTCTGTTCGTGTGATTAATTTAGTTCAGCTGTAGCTATCTGCCGTGGAAATTAACATTAATTATTGTGTACATGTCGCCACGAATGCGTCGCATGCCTGACTGAGAAACGAGACGATTGTAGTCGTGTTTGATTTGTTCTAGGTATTCAGAGACCGACCCAGTCGTAGCTGGCGTGATAGTGATCCACTCCTACGTAAAGTCGATATGACAACGACACGCTCTATGGCAAGATAAGGGCACGGATCGGATGTTTTACGACTCAACTGCGTAACGTGATCTGGACGCGTAATACTATTCTTATCCGACACTGGCTAAATACGGAAAACTGCGGCGAACCTGAAGCGTGACTGGATTACTAGTGCGTGTGTTCAAGTAGCGCCAACAAAGTGCTGCGACGTTCGCCCGTACGACGGGTAACTAAGGGGCGCGTGGTACGACTCAAGTACATATAGTTGTGGGTTTACGGCAACTGATTACGATGCGGTTTCACGCCCGCCGCCTGGTGACGTTCACAGCGATGGTGCTGATGGGACTAGTCACCGTCAACTTCATCTACGGTCTACTCCCCTACGGCCATACGGAAGGTAAATACTCTTGCCGAGTGAAACCCGGTACAATGTCAACTCGTGCATTCGTTGGTAAACACCCGCTGGGTTGAGGGGCGGAGGGTGAATCACTATTCACTTTCCGATTGCTAAAAATGTTAACATTTTTAACGCTGTTCGTAAATGTGTATGTGTGTATGTGTGTGTACGTGCGTGTGTGTGTGCGTACGTGTGAGCGTGCGCGTGCGCGTGTGCGAGTGCGTGCGCGCGTGCGTGCGTGCGTGCGTGCGTGTGTATGTGTGTGTGTTTGCGTGTGCCTGAATGAATCTTCTGAACATTAATCATGAACATTAATCATTAACCTGCAGGACAAAATTCGTCAAATTCTGTCGTTTTCTCCAGAAAATCAACGTCATAATCAAATGCCATTCAAAACAACTACATCATCTCTTCATGCGCAACTGATCATACAGTCACAGGCACGCGCATATGTTGCCAGCCAATCACTATAAAATGTTATCTGGGCACAGTAAAAGCGTCATAGTCCTCAAATACGGCTCTATTCGTGTTCAAAAATAGTGGTAAAGGAACAAGACATTGCAAGAGAGGTCATCGTCACAAAATTACCGGCACTTCATTCGTGTGTCATGATCCCGGAAGTAAAATAATAATCTGTTGCCAAACTTCGGTGAGCCCGGACGTCAGGGCGCACGTCCGACTGCATCGCGCATGCGTCAGTGCACACACGTGCATGCGTCAGTGCACACACGTGCATGCATGCTATTTCACAACTAATTTTATACAACTGCTTTGGGTTGTCAAACATGTATTAGCAGTTTGTAGTTGGGCGTGCTATGTCATACGTCGCCATCTTGAAAGTTAATCGCTTACGCCCGGTTTAATACATGAACATTAAAGGTCACTCTTCAATTCGATCCTTTCTGTGGTGTCATTTCAAATTCATTTTGATAAAACTTAAAGCTACTAGACGGGGATGCAGAGCAAGGTTTGATGGGGATTAGAGCGGACATAGCTTAGTGTGGAAAGCAGACCTCATTTTTTGTTAGATTGGTACATCTAGATGAATAATCACGGGGCCTGCTCTGCCATATCTCTTGCGAAACCTCCGAAAATTTTATTTTGAGAAGGGTAACCTAAATTGACAATTTCAGCGACTTGCGTCAGGGAACGTATTGACTATTGCGCATATTGCTTCATGGAAATCTCTGTGTATAATATAGTCAAATGGACTACCAAATGAAAACTAAACATCCACTGTATCTGCTGACATGTGATTTGTCAGTATATCTTAAGTAATTGTCAAATAAGAGCTCTATAAAGACAGTAACCCTATTGTTATAGCAAGACTACAAACATGAGTCGCACAAATCATAACATAATTTATATAAGCTGCTAAAAATATTTTGGTGGCAGTGTTATAATTATTACCTATTTTGATGTGAAACAGATGTTTATTAGCTACAATTTGATACCAAACGTATGTCCATAAATTATATACAAATGTAGTTATAGTGTTGGCAACATGACAACCAAAAACAGCCGAATACGTATGGCAGACATGTAAACACATTCTAAAATACAATTTCATCCTACATTTTGGACCCAAACAAGCAGCTATATATTTTAAAACTTATTTTATTGTGTACAGAAGAGAATAATATGGATAACTCGAATTAAGTCAGCCATTTTGAATTTCCAGATGGCCGACAAAGAAATTCCCATTTTTACTCAATTATTACTAATAGTTATACAACTATACGTAGAAACGTACTTTAGCATATTTCGAATTACCATTTCATTAGAGTGGGGGTATGTTGGTACAACTACATGATGGAGTTCTACTGGGACGCATTTGAGGCGTGGACATTGGAGCAAAAACTGCCGCGTTGAATTTCCCCAGCTCTTCCGTGTAATCGGATTGCTGTGCGTTTTGTATGATCATGTGCAACACAATCTCGCAATCAATTTGTACACACTATATATTCCTCATGAGTGAGACACAGAATACCCAGAAATCCAACCCAGAAGACGTATTATTCCAGCGCCACACGCAGGCTAGATCGTTGACTGTCGAAATTCGTAATGCGCTGATAAGCCAGGTAAATAAATTTACTGACTAGGATAATCAATGTTTATGCCTGTCTCCTGGGTAGTCGTGTCACTGCGTTGCTTAAGCACTGAATAAACCCTAGCCAAGATTCTACCACACAACCTTAACCGTTGACGTTGCTCATTACCGAAATGGTAAATATGCTGTTACTTTAGCTTAAATGCTAGAGCTTTAACCACTTCAAACGAGGCGGCTAAAGTGACAACATTTTGTGCCGTTATTTCAGCCGACGTTTCAACGATACACAATGATTTACTGTTGAAATAACATCCGTTGCATAAGGATACCATTACGTTTAATTGCTCCTTGTATACTGCATCAACTGTACCAGGCTGAAATACGTCCCGAGGGGGCCACTCAGTACATCGCTAGTGTATCATATTCCATCATTTATCTACTTGACCCCCTAAACACTTTTTATACCCTAACATTCAGCATTCAGTCGAGCGGACTGCAATAGACACCCCTTTCCACGAACGGGAGTTGTATGTACAGTAATAACGGCCGCCAGACGCATAGGTAATGAGGCGTTCAAATGTATTCGTGCGTGAGCGCTGCCAGACCAGTTACTTTGGCCCGTTACTGGTAGGAATGACTATCGGGGGTAGTTTTACTATTGCGGTAGTATCGCGATAGCTGTACAACTATTGCAATACTATTGGTGTTCATAATCATACTATTACGATAGTATTGCCATGGTATTAGGGAATAGCGAAGGCCAAGAAAACAGTCCCAAACCGTAAGTGTACTATCGACGATAACCATAGATAGTTCGAGTTACTATCAATAATATTGGATCGTCACATCGATAGTTGTATGCATTGCCACACCTCTAATGGCTGGAGCCGTGCCACTACTTTCAGTAATGTCACCAGTACAAGGACTGACGTGCCATTTCGTATGGGTTTCCCGGGACTTGTTGGCTGGGAATACAGCCATATCCCGTATTTATACGGATTTTTTCGTCAAATTTACACATCTGCCGTGATAAAGTGAATATGTTCTTGTGTTTATCGCACAAGTATGCAGATAGCTCGTGATATTACCGGTGGCACCCGCTTAGCAGATCTTGTAGCCTGATAAATGGTAACACTCAATCGAAATCGATTTTAAAAACAATACAAAATCATATAAGAATAATATAAGGACTTACAAAGATTTATTCAGATTTGTAAGTCAAAAATACGGATTTCAACCCCAACAAAACGGTATGGCTGCAATACATTGTGATCACCGGAAGAATGTTCCATAAGTTTTAACGTTGTGTTATTTCTATGTATGTTTATTCCACAGTGATAGCGCGATTGTGGAATACTGCGTACAACATTCTGGGATATGTGGCTATGCTCTATTCAGTACTAAGTGGCGTTGTCATACCCTGGACTACATCCAGAGCACTTGTTCCGTCTACCAGGTCGACACATCAGTGTAATATATGGGGAAAGTATGTAGACATGACCAAGCTATATGACCGACCATTGGAGTGTAAGTCATCAATTGTATGGTACATTAATGTGTCAGCACACGTTGTACGTGCGCGAGATGACAGACGACGTATCCTGTTCAAACAGTGTCGTTCGCCAGGCACTAAAAGCAGCGAACGACACATCGTGCCTTGTCTTCGAAGGTGTTTGTATAACAGTTATATGACCGTCTATAATGAGAGCTTTTGTTAACCAATAAAAAACGAAGACAGCGTCCTATGCGCGAGTATTGTAATTCATGTACGTTCGGGAAGCGAACTACTTTGAACATGAATGAAGATCGCAGGTGGTAGGGTGGACGGGGGCATCAATAAAGTACGTCACGCTAATGGGGGTGTGGGAAGTCCGGGAAAACGTAGATTTGTGTTTGGTGTACAGGCCAGCGTCACGGAGAGTGACAAAGGGTGGGCGTCTCAAAAAGTAAAACAAATAGCATGCCGTACTTTATGGATAGACCGATACATTAATTTTGATTAAGCATCAGCTAACCACAAGATTGCTACTTTTTCAAAACACTTGGAACAATCTCCCTGTTATTTGTCGAACAAACCGACCGGATTCTGTCCTCGTACACCGGGGATCCTTCCATCGCCGACACGTGGCATGCTACCTCGTACGCCGGGGATCCTTCCGTCGCCGACACGTGGCATGCTACCTCGTACACCGGGGATCCTTCCATCGCCGACACGTGACATGCTACCTCGTACACCGGGGATCCTTCCATCGCCGACACGTGACATGCTACCTCGTACACCGGGGATCCTTCCATCGCCGACACGTGGCATGCTACCTCGTACACCGGGGATCCTTCCATCGCCGACACGTGACATGCTACCTCGTACACCGGGGATCCTTCCATCGCCGACACGTGGCATGCTACCTCGTACACCGGGGATCCTTCCATCGCCGACACGTGGCATGCTACCATCCATTCAGTCGCCTGTTCGCAACCCGAGTGTTGTAGTCCACAAATGTAGCCCTTTTCCTGTTCATCAACAAATCTTTCAGGGTGCAAGACATCCTAAAATACTGATCTTTCCCCCAATGTTGCAGTAAGCGTCGGTACAGCAGAGATCGCGCGACGATTGGCTATCGTCCAACAACGGATGTCACCGGGAGGCGGACAAGAACGCAACCTGGCGACTGAGATGCGAATGGTGTCTGAAATGAAAACGACCGAACACCAGTGGCTGTGGACAGCCACGAAGGGCATCATGGACGCGTGAGTGTCTCCGTGATACCAGGAACATCCTGGACGCGTGAGTGTCTCCGTGATACCAGGAACATCCTGGACGCGTGAGTGTCTCCGTGATACCAGGAACATCCTGCATCTGTTGACATAAGTTGTTCTCTAGATAATTGTGAGTTACTGCTTCAGTTGCCGCTATGGTTGTTGCCGCTATGGTTGTTGCCGCTATGGCTGCCTCTGTGGCTGTTGTTTCTGCTACTGCTGTTCCAAACGACTGGGCGATGATAATGATGATGATGATCATCACCAATATGACGTTATTACTGTTGATGTAGTTATTATAGTAGTAGTTTTTGATGATGATCATGATCATGACGAAGACGACAACAACACCGCTGCTGGTGACGACGACGATGTTGACTACGCTGATAACAATGACGATAGGCAGCTGCCGATGTTGTTGGCTTATAGAATACATAAACTTGCGGATAGCTCTACACATGTGCTGTTTCTGACAGTGCATTAGATTTGTGTATACCGATATAAGTATACGACTGTTTGTGTTTAATGTCGGTCTTGGAAACTAGTCAAGTGTTTTTACTGTCACAGTTGCGCCCGGGTGGACTACAAGAAAACAGCCACCCAGCTACCAGAAGCGTCGGTCATCGTGTCGTTCTGTGACCACGAGAATGTGTCCGTGCTGCTTCACACCGTCCATTCGATTGTCCAGCGCACGCCGCCTGACCTGTTGCGAGAGATCATCCTCATTGATGACAACACACGCAAAGGTGAGGTCGTGTACTGTGACGTCACAGCAGAAACAATTGCGGAGGAAGGGAGAGAGGAACAGAAGAAGAGAAAGTGTGTGCGTGTGCGTGCGCTTGCATGCTTGCGCGCGTGTCAATGCGGGTGCGTGTGTGCGTGTTTGTGCGCGCGGCTACTTACCTGCGCGCCTACTTGCGTGTGAGAATTTTCTAGCGATTGTACAGAATACATGTCTAATCGGACACTTCACATAAAGGGAATGTGAATTAATATGATTTCGAGCAACATTTGTGCCGCTTAATGAAAACATTTGTGCCGCTTAATGAAACAACCCTTAGAAGTCAATATTTTTTATCAAAATCGAAGTTGAATTGTAAATTGGACAACATATATGTCCACTTAGTATAGCGATTACAATTATTGATTCGATACAACGCACTTGTATTGTATGCAGTAGGATAGTAACAT
The DNA here is from genome assembly GCA_963662155.1 of Lamellibrachia columna. NCBI lineage: Eukaryota > Metazoa > Annelida > Polychaeta > Sabellida > Siboglinidae > Lamellibrachia > Lamellibrachia columna. The sequence continues at coordinate 41,245,011 of OY759274.1, forward strand.
ACTCTGATCACCGTTTTTGTCATTGATACAAAATGCACTTATACCACAGCCGAAATGAAGGAGCTGCTACAAAACTATGTGACTGCCGTGTTCCGCGGAACGTCCGTGCGGATACATCGGTCGACGGAGCAGCTCGGTCTCATCAGAGCCAGACTGACGGGCATCCGAATGGCGAAGGCCAGAGTAGTCGTGTCGATGGACAGTCACATGGAAGTTCAACCACGCTGGTCAGTCTTGGACAATGTTCTTATAATGCAACTGGAATCTAGCAACGGCATTTTGTGAAATTGCTTGTGTCCTGAAGCCATTGCACAGGTTCAGATATTGTTTTGCACAAAGATTACGCTATAAGGTATATATTGAAGTGTATAAATGATTGTAATAGAAGTTGTTAGTCATCATGTAATATTTGTTTGATAGCGTGATGAATAGCGTAATTACTATGAAATAGGTTTATTTAATCACAACTCATCGTATACTCATTACTTCGACATTTCGTTAACCGCCGGCTGCTGAATTCTCGGACGACTTAGTTATTCGTCTGCTCGCCAGAGGGCATGACGAGCAGGTTAACCCATACGTGGCTAAATCAGTATCTCACACGTTTCGATGCGTGATCGGTGCGTTATTGTCCTGATCCACGTGGTTTCCTTTTTCATCTAATACATATGTTGCCTTCCTGTCAATCGCATCAGCTCCCTCCTAGTCAATCACGCAGTGGTTTCTGTTGGTATGGTCCTTGCTTGCTGACTTACAATTACTTATGCAAGTTATTTAAGTAATACACCTTCCTTTGTGGTTTCTTAGGTTGGAGCCGTTATTGCATGAAATTGCAGTCAACAGAAAAACACTAGCGGCTAGTTGTCTGGATTGGATAGAAATGAAAGGTTTGTATCGCAATACGTGATCCCGCGAGCAGGCAGCTTTAATTAAACTGACGACTCTCCTTGCGTCCGCCACGTGACAAAGAAGTTAGAAACAGCCAAAGCCATAGGTCTTTCTGCCTTCTACGTGTTTATAATATCTAAGAGACCATACACCGGCGATGAAAGTGTAACCTTTCGTCACTCAACGCAGGGTAGTCCACATAGACAAGCCGTAAAAAAATCGCGTTAACTACTATCAAGTGTTAGTCATGCCTCGGACGTAGTTGAACTTTGGGCTGTTTGGACGAGCGATGTGGCCGTAGAAAGTAGAGTGCTTGTGGTGAGCGATAGGGACCCCGAGGTAGGTACAGTTGTGGGGACCCGGGGATAAAAATGCGGTTACGCGTACGCAAATTCTCATGGTAGATATGGTTGTTGTTGTACGGAAAAAATGAAGGGGACCGTGAGATAAGTGTTGGGCTAGGCATCGTGGAAAGCTTCCAAATCGTTGTGCAAACGAAGACAGTCGGAACGATGAATGCCTTAGGGAAAAGGGCCAGCTTCACAAATGAAATACTTCAGTTTGTTTAAATATTTAACCATATTTATCCAGATTTAAGCATATTTAACCATATTTAGCCATCCACACGTAGCATGATTTAATCACATTTAACACGATTTAACACAATTTAACAATATTTAACAAGATTGTTAGCCAAAGCCACACACTCCGGATGGCAAAATGCGACAGGCTTATAGAGAGTCCAGCCATTTGTCGTCTACGCATAGACCGCCTTTACCAGATATATATGTCAATTTTATGTTTTCACACTGCATTTATTAACACGATCATTGGTAATTTATCGACCTCTATAAGAATGAATATTTTTTAATATACAATTTCCACTGTCCCTTGACCAATGCCGCTTTGTACCATCTACTACCTTATTTAAGTTTGAAGATTTTTTTTCTATAAATTTCCATTTAATATTTAGAACATTTCTCTCAGTCGCCTGGTCTTTCGTGTTGTCAAACCACATTTCAAACGTGACTGTAACTTCGCATTGGCACGCGACGTTTAAGAAATGTAAACTATGTTCCATCACACTGAGGTTTATAGTGCTCTAAAATGAGATGTCTCATTTCACCTCAAGCAAACACCAGGACTAAACATGTGGACCAAGTTAATCCCAAGATTAGCCTAGTCCCAGGATCATTTTCTGGCACACGACCAGTGTCTCGAAGACAAAACAACGGTGTCAACAACAACGCGATAATTGTCTTAAGAACGCATCAAGTAGCTCAGACACGATAAATGTCGTAATGATACGACATTTGTCTTAATGACAATATAAGCGCTATATACGAACCGTTCTGTGCTATTTTGGCTGTAAGATTGTTTTCATGACAATTTATTTATGACAATTGATTGATTTTTACATAAACAGCACACGGAAGCTTCTGTCAGCGAAACAGGTGTTCATGGCATACGTGGACGGCGACACTTAAATTGTTTATAGTCTATGGTATCTAAAAGTAGCTCAACCAAGATCAGTATTCGTTTATAGCCTTTGTGGCCTTGTAGTGGCTATAACACGAATAACGGGTGGTGTCCTTTGTGGAAAACCAAACTAGTTTAGTGTTTCCTAGGTCTAGTCCAAACAGTACAAACTAGTTTAGTGTTTCCTAGGTCTAGTCCAAACGGTACAAACTAGTTTAGTGTTTCCTAGGTCTAGTCCAAACAGTACAAACAAGTTTAGTGTTTCCTAGGTCTAGTCCAAACAGTACAAACTAGTTTAGTGTTTCCTAGGTCTAGTCCAAACAGTACAAACAAGTTTAGTGTTTCCTAGGTTTAGTCCAAACAGTACAAACTACTTTAGTGTTTCCTAGGTCTAGTCCAAACAGTACAAACAAGTTTAGTGTTTCCTAGGTCTAGTCCAAACAGTACAAACTAGTTTAGTGTTCCTAGGTCTAGTCCAAACAGTACAAATTAGTTTAGCTTTCCTAGGTCTAGTCCAAACAGTACAAACAAGATTAGTGTTTCCTAGGTCTAGTCTAAACAGTACAAACTAGTTTAGTGTTCCTAGGTCTAGTCCAAACAGTACAAAATAATTTAGTGTTCCTAGGTCCAGTCCATACAGTACAAACTAGTTTAGTGTTCCTAGGTCTAGTCCAAACAGTACAAACTAGTTTAGTGTTTCCTAGGTCTAGTCCAAACAGTACAAACTAGTTTAGTGTTTCCTAGGTATATTCTAAACAGTACAAACTAGTTTAGTCTAGTCCAAACAGTACAAACTAGTTTAGTGTTCCTAGGTCTAGTCTAAATAGTACAAACTAGTTTAGTGTTCCTATGTCTAGTTCAAACAATACAAACGTTGGCTGACTCTTCTTACTCGCTTGTGTATTTACTGGGTTTTATGATCTGACTTTGCTCGAGTTTACCCAGTTGTATAAATGAGTACCTGGCTACAGACAGTGGTGAGAATGTGAACGAACAATATTCGCGCAGTAATTGTAGCGTGGCTGAATGCTTCCCAGAGAAGTTGAGTTGGTGTTCGAATGAACAGATCTGCCTGGGGGTGAAGTGTAAAGCGCCTACGGACTGGATATCGCACTATACAAGAACATACAATTTTCCACATAGCGATCAGAGGTACTTCGACCGAGAACCCATGCAATATATCCAGTCGAGTCGGTTGTAGTGTTTATGACAATTGTATCAGAGATGAGGTCAACATATTTTAAGCCAACCTGTTGCAAACACCTATATTAACGACGTGGCAAATTTCGTGGTTAGGCCATGGCGTGCTGTGACCAAATGGCATTACATAAGTCAGAAGAAAGTGTACGTCACCCAAGACATATAACGATGTGTCTACTTGGCGGGGACACAGTAGCTCTGTGGTTAGAGCACCCGACTGTCAACTGAGATGACGGGATACGAGGCCACCTGCTGCCGTTTTGAAACTAGGACAGTTCCGTTCACCCCACTTTGCCTGTGTCTTTCGGAAGAGACACTAAAAGCTGTTGGTCCCTTCTACCTGGTGCCTAAGCCAGGGGAAGTAAACGATCCCACGCTGGGAAATAGAAAAAAAACCTGTCGTTGACTCACAGAACCAATGGTCTCGATCTACAGACGCTCACACGGACGCTGAATTAGCTATTGCGAAGAATTAGCTCTGACAGTGGTGGAAGCGACACGAGCGCCTTGTCTGGGCGGATATCGACGCTACACAAGACCACACAGTATTATTGCTATTATTAATCCTTCATAACCGCGCCATGGTGACCCGCTGACCCTCGTGTAATTGTGTCACTGTATTGTGCTTCCCATAGACGGTTACTGGGAATACAGACATGGAGGATCGACGTGGCGCACCTATTTCGACTGGACTTTCACTTTCGGTTTCCAACAAATGTCGGACGCTAACATCATCCGAAGGAAGACACCGACGGAGCCAGTGAGGTTAGTTGTATTCGTGATACCGCGCTGTGTTCGTGTGCGTGTGCGTGTGTCCTTGTGTGCGTGCGTGCAAGCTGGTTTGTTCGTTTGTTTGTTTGTTCCTTTGTCGCTGGTTTTGTTAAATCTGTCTTGCTACTAGTTAAGTAAGTGTTTTAGGAGCCATGTTTTATCTTGCCATTTTCAACGTTTCTGTTGCACTTGCATATCTGGTTTACGTATTTCCTTCAATGCCTACGTCAGAATGCACATTTCTACGCAACCCAACATGTCACGGATTTAGCCACAAGATTCTTTGCAACATATGAAGGACGTAATTTATTGTCAGAGAAAGCATTGTTTAAAAAAGGGACATTTAGATTGTCTATATTGGTAACGTTTTGACAAGTAAAAGTTATATTCGGAAACAGATCAGCTGGATTTCAACAGAAATGGAAGTTCGTTGGGACATGCAGATCCTTTCTGGATGAATGGGTCTGCCACTGTTGTTCAATTCCTGCCAATATCTGGTTGTCTTGTTTCAGTTCGCCAGTCACTATTGGCACAATCTTTGCCATCGAGAAGCAGTTCTTCGAAGACATCGGCGCCCTTGACGAGGGCATGTTGTTATGGGGCGGTGAGAACATCGATCTGCCCATCAGGGTAAGTACCCCATTGGGTGGCGAGTAAATGATGTCAATAGGGCAGCCCGTCATTGACGAGGGCATGTTGTTATGGGGCGGTGAGAACATCGATCTACCCATCAGGGTAAGTACCCCATTGGGTGGCAAGTAAATGCTGTCAATAGGGCAGCCCGCCATTGACGAGGGCATGTTGTTATGGGGCGGTGAGAACATCGATCTACCCATCAGGGTAAGTACCCCATTGGGTGGCAAGTGAATGCTGTCGATAGGGCAGCCCGTCATTGACGAGGTCCTCAGAATCAGGGCTGAGATCACAGTCACACGTGCCATTTGTCCTTTCCTGGGCTCCATTGAAAATGTCTTCAACCATTGTCTTTAGATTTTCATAGCACATTAAACATACATTAACTAACCTCCTGTGTGACACACACACGTGAACACGACACACGTCGTTATTCAGAATAAAAACACCCCAAGCTGATAGTCCTCTATTTCGACCCAGCCCAATGACTGGTCGGTGCATTGTGGGTGCATTTGGCATAATAGTACGAGCGGTCAGCGTCTGCTCACCGACATTCGTTGAAAGAATTACTGCAGTGGTTCAGACAACATTCACTCACATATGCGATGCAAAAATGCCCTAAAAATCCACTCGTCACACGCAAACCACTTTTCCCAGGAACTATTTATTTAATGTAATTGCGGATGAATACTGACTAGCGGTCGGTCACTATTAGCAACAATTCCAACGTTCATAAACTGCGCCATCTGGCGACTACTTGCGCCGAACTGACTCGTGGCGCTCCCTGACGGCAGGTGTGGTTGTTCGGCGGCCGGGTCCTGAACGTGCCGTGCTCCAGAGCGGCGCACCTCGAGTACCCGAACAACCGGCGGTACCGCGACGGCTGGGACCCCACCATCCACCGCAACTACAAGCGCTTCGCCGAGGTCTGGCTCGACGACTACAAACAGAACTTCTACGACAACTTCCCACAGCTACGAGTGAGCAGACTATTTGTACAGTTGCAGAGGTGTCAAGTCATCTCCTGTTTTAGAAAGATCTTTGCCAATTTTATCTATCCCTTGTTTTTCCTTCATTTACAAGTAATCCCCTTTGTTTCCAACCAATTCCTGCCGTTTTCAGCCACAAATGATTTCCTGCTTTTAAAGTTTTTCTCATTTTCCAAACTGTCTGAGAAATACATCACATCACAAACAGGACTCCATATTCACCAGGGGATATGGTTACATAAAAGTTTGAAAACCCCTTGTCTACAGAATAAATAGCTTTGCGCACAATTCGCGACGTGGCGACACTGTCTTTGTGTATCACGCCATCTGTGTGTCTAGGCTGAGAACGTGGGCGACTTGTCATCTCGGTTGGCGCTCAAGAAGCGAGCGAAGCACGACTTCGCCTGGTACCTGCGAAACGTCTATCCGGAGTTGGGATTGCCACGGAACGACAGCTTCGCTTGGGGAAAGGTGGGTACTTTGGGGCACTTAAGGAAATGTTTTCATTTAGGTAAAAGCAGGGTCAATGTATGTGCGGCGGAATGTTTCAACACATATGCACACAACATGGTCATATAATATCATCATTTCGCAAAGGTGGCTGATGTCGCGAAAACATTGCAGAAAACGGGACGGATGTCAGAGTGTTACCGAGGACAGCTCATGAGAACGAGGCTAAAAGACACAGTTTTCAGTTGTTCCAAGGCCCAATAATGCTCGAATTGATACTGAAAAGATAATATCTTTAAATTTATTTCGATAAAATCTGCCAGAGACCGCCGTACCGTACTTTTTCGGCCCTAAAGAACACCTTAATATACATCCTTAGTGCAGTTTTTAACACCATGCAGGTAGGCGGGATACCGCGAAGTCCTGTGATTAGCATGCATGTTCTAAAAACTGCAGGATACTGGGCAACTGTCTGGCTTGAGATGGACTCTCGTGTCGTCCTATGTGAACTTTGACCTAGAACTTGACGTCACCATTCTCTGACGTCTCTGATGTATGTGCCTTCAGGTCTTTGTCGTGGCACTGCTATTCTTGATACATAGATTGACAGAACAATGTCAATTAATTGCGCACGCGTTCAATGCGTAGGCCCACCGTGCGATACAGGTGTGCAATACTAAATACTAAAAGTGATATTGAACCCTTGTGACATGGACCGAATTAGTTATTATGACAACCGATGACAACGACTTAGACTTTTAATTTAATTACTTTAAGGCGTGTGAAATTAACTTTAAATTGCACCTTTGCGGAGTGAAATGCCAAGCGAATCGTACTCGTGTTTTAGTTCGATACGGCCTTGTCCAAGTATTTGTGATACTCCGCCACCGTCTCGTACGATTCACGGCCGATTCACATAACAAAAGTCTCATTTACTATAGTATTAAATTTCTACATCCAGATCCTGCTTCACGTTCGGCATTATATATTGTTATGTTATGTTATGTTATGTTATGTTATGTTATGTTATGTTATGTTATGTTATGTTATGTTATGTTATGTTATGTTATGTTATGTTATGTTATGTTATGTTATGTTATGTTATGTTATGTTATGTTATGTTTGGTATGTATGGTATTTATTGCATTTACTGTTAACAAATATTTGTATGTGTACTTATTTGTAATATTCAACCTCTATGGTGGTCAATCGAAATATGCATATTGTAGTGCATTGGGCGACATGTCCGTACGGTAGGCCGGGACCGCGCGTCCACACGGGACGGCTGACCACCGTGAAACTGACCACTACTTTGTATGTTTCTTGCAGCTACAGAACGTGGACACGAAACTGTGTCTGGTCACAGAGTACTCGTCCGAAGTGACACTGGAGCCGTGCGATGCTCGCGCACAGTTCCAGGTGCGTGCGGTCATACAACGTTAAGTCTACTCATTGTGTTGTCATACTATCGTTGCTATTGTTGCTGAACCGCCGTCGCTGCTGCTGTTCTTGGCGATGATGATGGTGATGATGGTGATCATGATGATCATCACGACGACGACAACGACGATGATGACGATAACAATGATGAAGACGACGATGCTGGTTATCACATTTAGCGTTGTTGCTTCACTGTATGTTCCGCGGGCGGTCAAGAGAGGGAGCTGCGCCGCGTCACGTATCAGCCGCACCTGCGCTAACAACCAGCCTAAATACGACCAGTTGCTGCGCACAAACTGATGATACACAAGTCTCACGCCTAACTGATGCCAGATATACATATGTCCAGATGACGCTCCACTCGCCAAGACATCATCGCCTGTTTATTTATACACATATAGCTGCAGCTGCCTCTGTTCCGAGGCCTGCTGAGAACGAGCATATCGTGTTACAACGATGTAGCGACCGAATCAAACCTCGCTCGCGTTGTTCTCTCTACATATGTATCTAGCTACACAACTGACGCATTGCAGCCGCCACACGTGGCTACATGTCTCGTTTATGTCTTACAACCTGTTAGGTCTGCACCAGTTGGTCTAGACTGGGCTGGTAGCAGTGACGTATTTGGGGGGGGGGGGCACTGGGCCGTGCCACCTTTGGCTGAACTGTTAATCCGTATTTTTCCGTGGCGCCGCTACATGGTAGCATGGTAAACTAACGGGTGACTAAGATTGCCCCCACCCCCTTTGGCCTCCCCATTTGCGTGATTCAAGATGCGCCTCTGGTGGGTAGTTTGACGACTACGAGTAACATGTATTTATTAATTAGAATTTGCACGTGACCTTTTTACATTCCGACGATGATTGACACGGCATTCGGGTCGCCTACGATACACGTGGCAATGCCTGTCAAATGTTCGTTGGTCGGCTGCAGAACGATATTTTTTTTTCGGGTGGACTTCGTGGTATTGTTTTTTCTCTAGTCGCATAAAGCATATCAGGCGGATATTTTGTTTCTCTTATATATATATAGCCGACGATGCAGGGATAGACCATCCATCCTCCGAGTGGTGGTAATACAGTATGGCCCCTGACTGAACAAACATGGACTTCAGCGTCGTCGCCATTGCTTACGCATACAATAGGACGCTTTGCTAGATTTGCACAGGCTATATTCTTAGCATGTTTCTATTTGATACAACTGCACTATCTCATACACCGACAGTTTACCGGGTAGCCTAGGGTGATTTGTTCGAAGGGGTGTTAGTACAGTCAAGCTGCAAGTACGAGAGACTTAACAACGTTGATCGTTTGACAAAATGACTGTGTGCAATAAAAACGAGTTGGAAAATAATGTCAGTGATTTTGCAACGCTATATTACATTGTTTTTGCTAATAGCTTTATAGCTGACGGTAATAATAATACTAATATTAATAATAATAATAATAGTAATAATAATAATAATACTGACTGTAAGTATTGTATGAGAGTATTACTATTACAAGAGTTATACGTTGCACCTTTACAGGGATTTTATTGGAGCGTATCAGGTCAACTACGACTACCCATACATATATTCGTCATACAAGACGACATGAAAGCCAATAGACCGGAACGGGTGCTCGTCTCGGTCGAATACACATCGATCTACAACACGAGTGAGGGCGAGGTGTTCGCTCACTGGCGGGTCAGCATCAACCTTAAAAAGTTATCTTATCACCCCTACCGCAACTTACATTTATGTGCACATTTTACACATCTTTATTCCGTTTTGTAAACTTCTAATGTTTGCCGATCTAACCAGATTGCCATCCCAAGCAAGACAGTCCCAGATGGCAGTTGACAAGGAAGCCATTGGCTTATCGAGAGTCCAACAATCTTTCATCTATGTTAGAAACCCTTCTGAGATATTTGTCAATTTTTAAACACGTTCACGCTGCTAGCATTTGCACAATATGTATATAATTTATTCCCTGCATTTATCGTCCTCTCTGATAATGAATGCTGTCTTATATCCAATCTACACTGTTCCTTCGGTAACGATACGTCGTGTCCTCTGGTTCTCTTGTCTTCTTAAGTGAGAAAAACGAAGAAATCGTAGCTGTGTGTTTGTAATGTATGATTTAATCGGTTTTAAGGGCGGCCCTATCATCGACATCGCAAGCGGCAAGTGCCTCGATGTGAAACGTCCTGATCACGTGATCTTTCGACAGTGCAACTCGAAGCGACGAAGCCAGAGGTGGACATTCCCGAACTACACTGGCGCCTACCGGGAGATGCTGGCAAACAGCGACGGTGGCAGATACCCGAATATGCATCGCCAAGTGAAACGGTTCCAGGCGAAATTCCTCGAGCGACAGAAACGCTCAAAGACGTGACGATTACCAACGCAATGACGTTCACTGACCGCGTGCTGTCGCGAGGTGATGACGTAAGGTGTGCGATGACGTCACAATGTTCGTCATAAACGTACACCGTGCTACGTGTCTGGCTGAGTGAGCGACGTTACCCGAAATACCCTGACTGGTTGTGTCAACTACCGGAGACACGTGTACGACATCTGCCTTCCTAAATCGTGTGGCCTGTCGTCAACCATTAATGTTAAACACTCAGCATTATGGTGGATCTACACCAATGTGAACAGTTGTGAAGAGAAGACACAAGCCTGACCGGACACGTCACATCCGCTTTGGCATCACGTTCGACGTTCTGCATTACAGCGTGCGATCTGCTGGGAGGTGGCCCCAGTTAATGGCGCCTCTTTGCAAGGTCAACTATTCTCTTGTCATTTCATGTAATTCAGGAGGTTCCCAGCGCAGCATGGCTGATCTTTGGCACCTGGTTATTGTGTTAGGACGAGTTCAGCATCCCCAGAAGGTGGCTAGGCTATACGATAAGATAAGAGCGCCGTAAATCTACTAGATAAATCCATTCGGAGGCGCTTAAAATATAGTTATATGCAAAACATTGATAAGTTATGTAAATGGTGATAAATTAATTCAGATAGAAGAGAATATATTAAATTAAAAGAATAAGTTATATAGAAGTGAAGTATTAAATATATATGATAGTAAATAATAAATAAGTAAAAACATGGTGTAAAATTGACGTAAAACATGTAAAGATAGGTGGTGCTTATTATGCATGCGCAACCCGGAAGAGATGAGTTGGTTTCTCCCAGCAAGATATCCGCTGGAAAGTGTGGACGGAATACGATAAGCTTGAACAGACCGTCCCTCGTGCCATTGGCCAGGGATTGGTGTGTACAGAGAGTACGTCATGGCTGAACAGACCGTCCCACGTGTCATTGGCCAGGGATTGGTGTGTACAGAGAGTACGTCATGGCTGAACAGACCGTCCCACGTGTCATTGGCCAGGGATTGGTGTGTACAGAGAGTACGTCATGGCTGAACAGACCGTCCCTCGTGTCATTGGCCAGGGATTGGTGTGTACAGAGAGCACGTCATGGCTGAACAGACCGTCCCTCGTGTCATTGGCCAGGTATTGGTGTGTACAGAGAGTACGTCATGGCTGAACAGACCGTCCCTCGTGTCATTGCCCAGGGATTGGTGTGTACATAGAGTACGTCATGGCTGAACAGACCGTCCCACGTGTCATTGGCCAGGGATTGGTGTGTACAGAGAGTACGTCATGGCTGAACAGACCGTCCCACGTGTCATTGGCCAGGTATTGGTGTGTACAGAGAGTACGTCATGGCTGAACAAACCGTCCCTCGTGTCATTGCCCAGGGATTGGTGTGTACAGAGAGTACGTCATGGCTGAACAGACCGTCCCACGTGTCATTGGCCAGGTATTGGTGTGTACAGAGAGTACGTCATGGCTGAACAGACCGTCCCTTGTGTCATTGGCCAGGTATTGGTGTGTACAGAGAGTACGTCATGGCTGAACAGACCGTCCCACGTGTCATTGGCCAGGTATTGGTGTGTACAGAGAGTACGTCATGGCTGAACAGACCGTCCCACGTGTCATTGGCCAGGTATTGGTGTGTACAGAGAGTACGTCATGACTGAACAGACCGTCCCTCGTGTCATTGGCCAGGTATTGGTGTGTACAGAGAGTACGTCATGGCTGAACAGACCGTCCCACGTGTCATTGGCCAGGTATTGGTGTGTACAGAGAGTACGTCATGGCTGAACAGACCGTCCCTTGTGTCATTGGCCAGGGATTGGTGTGTACAGAGAGTACGTCATGGCTGAACAGACCGTCCCTCGTGCCATTGGCCAGGGATTGGTGTGTACAAAGAGTACGTCATGGCTGAACAGACCGTCCCTCGTGCCATTGGCCAGATATTAGTGCAAACTGCACTCATGCACCTAATCTACTCTAAAGCCAAGGCAACATTTGTGTTACTATATAACAGAACCAGGTTGGTTATTATAGAAACGCCGAATACACACGCAGATATAACAGAACCAGGTTGGTTATTATAGAAACGCCGAATACACACGCAGCGAATATCCTACGAGTCTATGCTGACGTCATGACCGAATTCCTGAGCTAAATCAATAGTGGTATTTCGAGGGCTAGTTTTTATTGTGGACCCGATATGGTGTAGTGACTTTTACCATACACTTTTATTAACAACTGTGGTGGTTGGTATTTGGTGCTAGTGAGTCGCTGTAATGCGTCGAATAATTACACGTGAATTAAATGTCAGCATAATCCATGAATGCTCTGAATGCAATCATCCCTACAGCGGTGCTTATCGATGTGGCTCTACATATCATGCAGAACTTGATTAACCTACTCGAAAGTGGGATTGTATAAACATGAAAAGGTGTATCGCACGACAGCTTACACCCAAACAGCTGGACGCTCGGCGGTTAGCATAAGCTCGGCGGTTAGCATAAGCTCGGCGGTTAAAGCATCGGAGAATCAACCGAGAGGGCCCGGGTTTCAGTCCTCGCTGCCGTTTCGAAACTAGGGCAATTTCATTCACCCCACTTTGCCTGTGCCTTTCGGAAGGGACATTAAAAGCGTTTCTAATTGGTGCCTGTGCAAGAGGAAATAAAATATAAAAACGTGTATGTTTTACGTTAAGTATTGAGAGATACGTTCGCCGCATGGAAGGTACGGCTGAACCTGTATTACACCGACACAGAAGCTCGTATACATGCAACAGTTTTAACATACAGGGATGTAAACTATGTACTTCTTGGCAGAGTTTCCATTTCTTGTATTTGTTTGTTGCATAAAGTTTTAATTAAGTTTGTATAAAGGCTTAATTAAGTGTGTTATGAAGGCGGAATTAAGTGTATATGAAGGCTTAATTAAGTGTGTATGAAGGCTGAATTAAGTGTGTATGAAGGCTGAATTAAGTGTGTATGAAGGCTTAATTAAGTATATATGAAGGCTTAATTAAGTGTATATGAAGGCTGAATTAAGTGTATATGAAGGCTGAATTAAGTGTATAGTTGTGATCTGATGTGTTGAAGTGTGAAGTTAAAACAAATGTTGCATTATTTTGTGTAAGAATGATAAGAGATATACATTCTGGTAGACATTTAGTTTTGAGAATTTCTCAAAATACATTCCACATCACGCAATGTTCAACATATTCCATAATAAACATGGGCACATACATTAAACACATACATTAAAAACTTATGGAATAGTTCAAGCTTCAAAACAGCGGTCGAGCAGTTTACATAGGAAGTTAATCGCGCTCTGGAACACGAAATAAAGAACATACCCAACAAAAAGAAGCATGTGTTCCTTCTTCGTGTGTTTTCCCTTTTCACTGGTTTGTCAGGCACATTACACACGTAGATGAACACGTCTTAACAAACACGCGTGTAGTGAAACTGGTATGGAATCCGTAACATCAACGGAAACAGTTACTCAAGGAAAGGATCATTACTTAGCTTATCTTAATTGCTAAGGTAGGAAAAGTAATATAAAAACGCACAGGCACCGTTAAGTCGAAGGTCATTCCATGAATGAAAATCAAGGCATATTTAACAGCATCGTTCGTGTACTGAGCGGCCGCTAACCACTAAGGCGGCCGGTCGATCATGGCAATGTAGTCTCGTAGTTGGGGTTTGACGTCACCATCAAGATGGCCGGTCGACCATGGCGATGTAGTCTTGTAGTAACGGGGTTTGACGTCACCACCAAGACGGCCGGTCGACCATGGCGATGTAGTCTTGTAGTAACGGGGTTTGACGTCACCACCAAGACGGCCGGTCGACCATGGCGATGTAGTCTCGTAATTCGGGGGGTATGACGTCAGCCAGGCGCTCGACACCGTACAATACGTTAGCGTGCAGACAGAAGCGAACCGTCACACGGCATAACTGCTTCAACGACCGCGGACGAGCGCGACACCTCTCGTAGTGGCTGAAGTCGACGCGACACTTCGACCTCAGTCGGTGTACTTCGTCAGCCCGGAAGTCGTACCCGGCCGCCGCCAGGTAGCGCGCAACGTCGCATTGTGAGAGGTCAGGGCCGCCGCACGCGACCGGGCGATAATGGAGGATGTGGCGCACGATGGCGGAAAGCACGCGACGGGAGCTGGTCGCGCGACAGAAGGCGATGGCGCCGATCGGCGTCAGAAGCAGACTCGCCTTAAACTGAGCGTCACCGTTGTCATCTTCATCGTCGACGAGTCGCGGGTCGTACTCTTCGTCCCAGCCTTCGATCCACTCTCTCCAGAACGAGTACTTGAGACCCTGCGTCGATTCGTCTTCGTCGGGATCATCTAGACTGTACTCGTGACCCATTCCGTGTTTTCCAAGCACCCACCGACGCCGCGATCGTGGACGGCTACAATCGGAACACGCCGGAACTACTTTCGGCACGAATGGCGCGTGCCAAAAGTTCTCGATGTTGACGCCGCGCTTGAAAAGTAGTTCCAAGTTCTCAAGCTGGTCGAACCATACCGTTAACTGCAGGAGCAACCCGCTTATGCGAAATAATTCCGGTCGGTGAAGATCTGCAATCGACGTGATTATTTCCCGAACAGTCTGCGGCTGTCTCGCGACAAGCAGCAACAACCGCTGCATAGAGTCTGCACAAGCGCCGGCTCTTAGGAGCGTCTTTAATACGTCAGGCACTTCGAACGGCGGCGTATCGAACGGAAACGGGCAGAAGTGTTGATGAAGTATAAACCCGTTGGATGGCACCACTTTACCCAGAAGAACTTCAAGAGCTGTCATACCATCTTTATTGCATGCCGTGACGTCACATCCGGCAGCGATGAGCGTCGGGGCATGTTGGTATTTGTCGCGACGTATGCAATATATTAACGCTGTGTCACCCTTCCGATTTATAGGGACGTTGAGTTTGCGTTGAGCGCGTTCCGTCTCCAGTAGGCAGCGTAACGAGTTTGGATCCTCACTTGAGAGAATCGTCGATCGGAGCTGTTTCCTGGTTGAAACATTGTTACCCATTTCAGCTTCTTCGTGCTCGTCTCATATTAGATCATTCGTCGTGTGTCCTTCAAAGTAGCAGTTGCCCTGGGTGAATCAGAGAAGATCGATCACCGTGAAGTAACATAAAAACGGCACAAACATAAAATGTTATATTTAACCCCCAGTCAACTAGATTCAACATGACTGTCATCCAAATTAAAACACAGAGGCAACTCAGCAAGTGGACAAGGAAAAGAAACTATTGGCTTGTCGAAAGTCCAACGATTTTTAAAATATGAGTAAACCTGATATTTGTAATTTTTTAACACGATATAATGTAGCGTTATGTAAAATTGGGTTACGCAATTAATTTCCAACCTTACACTTCCCATATTTCACCTGGAAGTGAGATGCGGTTGAGAATGGTTGGTGGAATGTGAACAAGGATCGCACGCTTTGCGTAAGTCAAATATATAATGCGCTTCTTTATGAATGTATCACTGCTATATTAAACTCTGCGGCTTGGGGCGTGACACGAGGGGCCCAACTTCAAACACGTAGTAGGCGTGGCATAGTTTCTTGTACAAGGTATGTACTATATTTCTGTTAAATGTTATTCACTGACCTTCTCCGTTATAGTAGTACACGGGTCTGGTTCAATGTAATATATGTCGTTCTCCGCGCTGAATATCCATCTGACGCCCGCCGCCGTCCGAAATACGACGTACACCGTTGACCGGGGCGGAGCGAAAACCGATGTTTACCGTAGACTGAGGCGAACAAAAGTTCACCAGCAGTAACGCGAAACTTTGGACAGGTCTTCGCGTAAACAGTCGACGCGAGTTCCACTTACGTTGTCAACGCTGACGGACGAAGGATCGCTCTAAGAACAGCCAAATCCATGTTCCTCCTAGGTTTAGGGAGGGTGTGCTCCCGTACGATGCCCGACTGCAGATACCACACAAAGACACGTACTGCACATAATAACACGGGCCTGGCCGCCCGATCTATAAATACAGCGCACAGCAAAGCACCAACTTTTTGGCATCGCGACATGTGCGCCACCTTGCGAGTACTGACCGAACGTGATCCAGCGCATGAAAAAAAGCAGTACAGCGTCGACACGCGGCGGGAAGAACATTATTAGTTCCTTGGTAAGTTGGATGTTGTTGTTGTTGTTGCTGTTGCTGTTGCTGCTGCTGCTGCTGCTGCTGCTGCTGCTGCTGCTGCTGCTGCTGCTGCTGCTGCTGCTGCTGCTGCTGCTGCTGCTGCTGCTGCTGTTGTTGTTGTTGTTGTTGTTGTTGTTGTTGTTGTTGTTGTTGTTGTTGTTGTTGTTGTTGTTGTTGTTGTACTCTGACTTAGTCGGACACGTAAGTTTAACAGTGGTTGTTTGTTTGATCAAGTATTAATCTAGGACTATGAATATAATATTATTGATACTTTACTAAATGATGGGAAAGAATACATATTAGAAGCATTGTACTTCTTTTTTTGCCATTTTCAACAACTTGCTAGCAATGCTGTTCCTGTAAATATCGTTACTATTTCAACGTGTTTGGTTGAAAAAAAGACTCATTTATCCACCCATTCGAATGACAATGTTTCTGATTGACCAGTTGTTCAAGAATATATTAATCCACAAACAATCCATAACAATATTATTATATTCATGAACGACTACAACTGCGCGGAGTGACTTGCAAACACTGAGTAATGTAACACCACGTTTGGGTTAATGGTACAGATCACTGGTCACATTCATTCCTTGACCGCGACGGTGCCATTTCTACAGAGTTACGCCAGCTTAATATGTCTTCTGCTGGGCGCAGTTGGGTCGGTAAGCTCTGTCTTGCCTATTTCAGTGTTGTGTTGGGTGTAAAAAGTGCACAGGAGTCTCCTGAAGCATTTCATTTTAAATACTTGTATTCTGTTTCTTCTGTCAGAGTCCAGCTCTCGCATCGATATGGGAGAATGGATATAGCGAGTGCTATGTAGAACTTAAGCTTAATTTGGAAGCTGATGTCTCTGCTCTGTCATATGATGTTCACGCTTCAGTGAACTAAGCACATCACGCGTTCGCGGCTTTGTTCACATCCTCCGACACATACGACCAAGCAGTTTGCATTATATAAACCCTTAACTGAGATTCGGGAAGAAGAAAAATCAACCTTATGTCTCGCACAAAGAAAATATATTTCTAACTACGATAAATCATTTATCTCACAAGTTGTGTTGTTCTTTGACCTGGGCAAATTCGCTTTCTCTGTAGCTGCGCCAAAAATCTGGAATTAACTACCCAGCTACTTTCCGCAAAACTTATTTATTCGAAATTACATTCCACCCTAAATCTTTGGCGCTCCCTCGCTGTGATGATGAAATTAGCGCTTCTCTGTTCATGACATAATACTTAATGAATCTGGTTTGTTACGCCTCTGAGGTTGGGTTCTTAAGGATTTAGAGGCTAAAGAATTGTATTATAATTATTACTCGATAATGATCCTAATGTTTACCAAAGTTCTCTTCAGACTGCAAATTGCACATTGTGTTCAGCTGAGAAAAACATGTCCTAAGCCATACATACATTGACTTTTCATACGTACATAGACTTTCCATACGTACATTGGCTTTCCATACGTACATTGACTTTCCATACGTACATAGACTTTCCACACGTACACTGACTTTCCATCCGTACACTGACTTTCCATACGTACACTGACTTTCCATACGTACATTGACTTTCCATACGTACGCTAATTTTCCATACGTTCACTGACTTTCCATACGTACACAGACTTTCGTTAATAACAATTGTCCTATGAAAACATTACAAACCACACATGCTCATTATAAAGACTGCCTGTTGACACCGGCCAAACAATTCAGCGTTATAACAGGTATTATTAAATCCCGTCTAGCGGCTGTGCATTTTTTAGCGCATCCCATTAAAAATGCGTCGGCTCCTTATGTCAACGTTACACAGTGGCCGCTCCAACATGACCATAAAGGCAAACGGTGTTGTGTGACGGTGTTATTTTAGTCTGCTTATTCTTCCGTGACGAACGCCTGAATGCTGTCCCGGTAAGCAACAGATGTGCGCGGTTATTTTTCGCCGGCCGTGATCGTAAGCGACCGATGGATCAGGCACACAAAGAGCCACAAAGAACTGCGACGTCATTCAGTTAAACATCAACGCAGAATCGTCTGATTTGGTCGACTGCCCCCGCTTTGGTCTACATCCCGGTTCACGTTTGACGACGCAGGCGTTCTCGTCTCCAGACGCGTAAAAACAACAAGATAAACAATGGCGACTGGTCGGACGGAGATTAGAAGCGGAGTAAACAATAGCAGTAGACCTACTAGTGACGACACTAGAGCGAGGTGACGGTGCCTCGGCTGACGGACGTTAGTGCAAGTGGACGCGTAGCAGCAAGTCTCGTGAAAACGTTGTTTCTACTGCTTTGCAAAAACACTGTATGTTGCATCTTTCTTTCTGCATCTTTCATTTTTTACCTGCACACATGGAACCGCTATTTCATCCGCATATGCGATTACGTTCCAAGAATTACATGCTATCAGCATAGCATAGTGCTGTAAATAATAATGTACTTTATATATTAAGATGCATTTTATCTCGCTACAATAGTCTGTAGCGTTAATGAGTCTGCTAAGCCTGCCTCTGCAGAACTCGGATGAAACATCGCATCTGAGATACGACGTCAGCGATATAACCCAACTGAAGAGTTTATTCATTTTATAATCGCTTAGTGCGCAGTCGCGTTACGAGGTAGGCAACTCACACAGCCACAAGATGGCCGCACAGATCGGTCGGCCTCGAGCTTTGGCGTGTTCCCTAAAAAAGTGTATTCAGGACCCGCTGGACGAACACATGGCGCGGGTAGAGGTCGTCACCTTCGAGACGTCTCGTGAGGAACGTGCCCACATGCAGGTATATAGCCAAACTCCCGTCAGTGGCGCCACGCCCAGTTTCACCAAGGCCACACCTTACATTTGATGTACAGATTCTGCATATTTTTATTTCATTTGGTAAATTCAAAAGTTTTGTCAGGAAATCTCTCATTTTCAGCTACGTTCAATTGTGGATATTGTTTGTACAGAAAATGTGTCCAGAAACACAATAGTGTTAGTTTTTGTTTGAAACTGTGTTACGTTACACAAGTGCACAGTGGCAATGAAGTAACACGTAAACAACAATGACGTTGCCCAGGCAACCATTCCTTTATACCACTCAGCAACAAGTCTGTTTTGAATTTATAATCAAGTTGTGGCTGTGATTATATGCTCAGTGGCGCCACTGTTGGGGAATGTGGTAGATAACGTCTATTCATATTGCACAAACACTTGCCCGCGAAACAAATGTGTCCTACCAGTAGTTTCTTGGAAAATGTAACTGAACTTTCCAGAAAGTATGGATTTATTAGCTAGACATTTAAAAGTATTTGTTTAAATTGTGTATATTGCGTTCCTTGTATCACCTGGTTGTCATCTTGTTTTTGCATCAACTGCAATTGAAATGCCAAATATGTTTATTTTTTTACAACAAATAGTACATTTGCGAATTGTATCCCTTTGAGTCGTCCAAGACTGTGGCGGCATAGCACAGTGAATCGGAGAAAGGTCGTATTCCGCGCCCGATTTGTGTCACTCAGCCAGCTGTCGAGGACGACCACGGGGGTTGCAGATCGCAAATGTACCACTTTATATTTAATGAGTTTAGCAAATTCGAAATTGGGGACAGTGTTCTCTATCGTCGCAATCGGTTGTCATTCGGTTTTAAAACAATTCAAATGTTCGTCTGCCATTTTGTACACGATGACCGCCTCGTGACGTAAACAAATAATTCCGTCGTAATCGTTCACGTGCGATTACAAAATCAACTGCACCCTGTATTGGATAAAAGTCCAACCACATAGGCCACCATTAGAATAATTTTGTTTCGTAACTGTCATGGTCTAATGTGTGAATGTATTAGTCATTGTGCTCGGAGTAGGGCCTCTACTGCATAAAAAAAAATCAATACGCCGTCACATTTAGACATTCAACGTGACATGGTTAGTTTGGATATTGTTTTTCTTCTATTTGGATATTGCAAAACATAATTTAGTTAATGTGGATGTAACAGCGAAACTGCCTTAATAAGACAGTTTGTTTGTAAATGATGCTAAGACGATGCAGTGTGCCACCAAATAGACAGTCAACCATCAGTTCTGGTGGCGTAATGTTGACGATATCCATTTAACTTTTATTGACTTCGAATTAACTGTTTTCCCGTCTCAGATTAGTGTTTCTTCTAACCTTGACAATAATCGACAATATATGTATGTATGTATGTATGTATGTATGTATGTATGTATGTATGTATGTATGTATGTATGTATGTGTGTATGTATGTATATATATATATATATATATATATATATATATATATATATATATATTATATATATATATATATATATATATATATATATGCATATATATATGCATATATGTATATAAATATATATATATAAATATATATATATATATATATATATATATACATATATACATACATACATGCCGACATATATATATATATATATATATATATATATATATATATATATATATATATATATATATATATATATATATATATACATATATATATATATATATATATATATATATATATATATATATATATATATATATATATATATATATATATATATATATATATATATATAATATATATATTATTATTATTATTAATAATTTCATAAAATAAACCGGTATGCTCTGTGTCAGCTTACTTCGCTGAACGCGACCGGAATAAGAACGAAGCGGTTTTCTCGACATCCTGGCATAGTCTGGCACAATCACGTCTGGGAATTCGTAGAAAACTGCTCGGGTCAGAGAGGTTACTCGGAGAGCTGCCGGCATATTGGCTTTAATCGATATTTTGTCCGAAGAGACTGTAACATGTGAACATTGGTCCAAATGCGCTCTAGGCAACCATCAATGTTTCTGCTCATTCGACTGTTGAAGAGATTCGTTTATGATGCGGCAGTGGTTTGAGCTTTATTCGCCAGGGAAGTAGCGAGTATGCCGCATCTGGAATGATGACTGGTGTTTTGTAGATACCATCGATACTGTTTTAAGACAAATACTGGGAACAGTGTAAAAACAGGACAATGAAAGATTGGACCATGCGGACCGAGATAGCCATGTTGTTCTGATTTCAGTAATTTAGTACTCCAAAGAGTGCTTACAATATAGAAATGTTTCGTTCCGTTAATTATTTGTATCTTGCAGTCATTGCCCTACGCGGCTTCTCCGAGTTCCGTTCGGCCGAACAGGGCGGACCGTGATATAAATATTAAGGACTAGGGGTGAAACGAAATACCGAACTATCGATGCATCGCAATAGTCGATGTGACGATGCAATGCTGTCGATAGTAAATAGAACTATCGATAGCCGTCGTCGATAGTACACTGAGCTATCGATAGTAACGATACTTGACAAAACAATTCAGCAGGGCTACTTGTGTCACTGTGATGATATAAATAAACGTAGTTTTTTACGGTTTGGGACGGTTTTCCTTCCCTTTTCCGTGATACTATCGCAATACTATCACGGTAGTCATGAAACTATCGCGAACTGAACATTATTACAATAGTCATACAGCTATCGCGACACTGTCGCAATAGTAAAACTATTTCGGACAGTCAACCCTAATAAATATACAGCTTTCAGGGGAACCGAATAGCTCCAATCATTATATATATATATATATATATATATATATATATATATATATATATATATATATATATATATATATATATATATATATATATATATATATATATATATATTATATATATATATATATATATATATATATATATATATATATATATATATATATATATATATATATATATATATATATATATATATATATATATATATATATATATATATATAAACAAATCATTTCCATGTCGTATTCACAATTTGGAGTAACAAATAACTGAAATGAGAACACTATGGCTATATCTGCCCGCCTGACACGCATTTTCCTTGGCCCGCCTTTCCTGTCCGCCGGCCGGCCCGCCCGCTGTTCAGAATTGTTGGCTGTCTTTAAACGACGGAATTTGGGAAACACGAGTGGTGTTCCAAACTCCGTGGAAATTGGAGCTAGCGAGAACACAGACGTAATGTTCAATATTCATGTCAGTCACAATGTTCATGTCAGTCACAGTGTTCATGTCAATCACAATGTAGCTGCAGTTGACCACGTCCTGTTGTGTGACGGAATGCCGATCTCTTCATCTGATGGCGTCACGCTGATCCCGTGTTTGGCGCAGTTATAGAAATCTGACGCCCGTCTACTGAACCTGGGTATTGCATGACAAACCAGGTCGACTCGAATCCATCATGTACCCTACTCAAATGCTCCATAATTGGCACACAGATACATCTGGGTAGCGAAGCATCCTGCAGAACAACTCTATAATAATAGAACCAACACGCGATACGGGTACGTATCCATACATAAACCCGCTCATTGCGATACGGTCCTTTACTGTGGTGAATTCTCAAACGTTGATCTGTCCGTTGTATATGTGGTACAAGCTCTCGACTGAGGAAGTAAACTGTAAATGTTTTAATAAACTTTATTAAGCCATGGTTTAGCGTTTCTGTTAAGGTGTCAAGCAGCAGTTGTTAGAAACTACAATACAGTGAAATTCGCAACCACCTGTAACAGACTGTTACTGTCGGATCCTTACTAACCTGTTCCAGCCTGTTGCACTCATTCAGGAGGATTCGCTGGCTAGATTTTGCGTTTGTGAAGCGTTTGTAAATGCGTCTACTAGATCACGGTATCAAATGCTCTGACTGTAACGACACCGGTTGGTATGGCGTTATTGATACGTCGCACCGGTGTCATGATAGAATGTTACAACACAATGAAGATAAATGTTGCATTTAGATCGATATCGTTTTATTTCCGGTTATTCGATACACCAACCACGTCGATGTCGTCTTGCGCAATGGAAGCGACACTGGCGTAGTTGTTTACTGCTTAAACAGTAGGTGTATTTCACTCAGCAAATGGACTTGTGTGGTTTTACATTGTTCATTCCTAAAGTTATTTAACATTTACCTACTGTATTGTTCGTTAGCAATACTATGTTGTGTGTCCACAATTCGGCAGTAGCCCAGTTCACGTTACCCGTTTGCATTAAAATGGTATAGGGCCTAATGATCTGCGCCTGCGAAGGGGACAGCAGGCTAAATGGTCGGTAAGCGCTGCGTCGAACAGTCTCTGCGTGTGTTTTTATGTGTTTCACATTTCTTAGACGATATGCAGTGTGATTTCCAATTAAACATAATCAAAGTATAACTTTTTCAGAACCATTCGACCACCTTCCGGTGACTAAACGACATTTATGTTATCCGGTTGGCTACCCAGGTTAAACTTGCGACGCCATTCACGAACAGTGCTATTACTGACTGTCTGACTATCGAAGCATCACAATAATCGAGGTGACAATGCAGTATTATCGATGATGAACATTTAAACTATCGATAGTTACCGTCGATAGTACACTGGACTATCGGTTGTAACGATAGTTGACAAAACAATTCAGCAGGGCAATTTGTGCCACTGTAATGTGTTCAACCATACTGGATTATATTATTTATCTATTTATTTATCGAACTAACATCAACATTTGTCGATTAGAGCAGCATCACGTACAGAGCCACCCGTTAATTACGGTATGGGACTGTCTTCCTGGCTATTCGCTATTCCTTGATACTATCGCAATACTATCGCGATAGTCATTAAACTATCTCAATAGCATTGCGGTAGTTATACAGCTATCGCGATACTATCGCAATAGTAAACCCCCCCACCCCCACCCCCCTCACACACCCCCCTCGATAGTCGCACCTAGCTTACACAGCGTCCTTACGGGGAGGAGTTAGTTTTTCTCATTCTTTATGTCTCACTGTTGGGGTACATCCGTGTCGTTGCATACATCATCCGTGTCGTTGCATATATCACCCGTGTCGTTGCATACATCATCCGTGTCGTTGCATATATCACCCGTGTCGTTGCATACATTATCACCTGTCAGTTATCCCCACTTCCGCGCATGCGTGGAAATTCATAATAACACCCCTGCCACAACTTACATTTATGTGCAGATTTTGGTAAGCTCCTAATGTTTGTCTAGAAATTGCTCAATTTCAGTTGCATACAATTGTTTATAGTATTCTGCGGTGAAATTTGACTAAAAACACGATAACGGTTTTTTTCGTACTGAACTATTTTACGTCTCTCAACCGCACTAATGCTACGTGTAACAAGCCGTAAACAACGCTTAGCCTACCAATCCTTTATACCACTCCGCCAGCCGGCCATTTTGAATTTATAATCAAGTTGTGGCAGTAGCGATATGGTGGGTGGCTCCACTGTTGGAGAGTGTGATGTCAGTTATCCGACACTGACCAACATTTCTCTTCCTCTCGACGCCAGGTGGCGTGGATCGATGGTCGCGCTGCTGTCTTTCACGACATATGCTGGAAGGCGGTGGTCGACTCGTGTAAGATGGACAACCCGTTCAGCCTGTGTCCACTAGAGAAGGACATGGTGGCCGAAGCGAGAAAGACGGCCGAGTACTTCGACTCGGCCGAGCGACTGCGACTCGAGGCGAAGCGGATCAGCGCCATGCTCAAGACGGCGCAGTACGCCTCGGCGTTCACGGGTAGGTCTTGGCCGACGACAGCGATCTACAGTCGCATCCTTGTCGGTCCACTGCCTCCTAACAACCTGCCTTAAGGGGAAACAAAAGTCATGGTTTTTTGCCTATGCATATGTACGAGTTAATACAAACAAACCCTTTGCGACTAGAACTAAGAATATCACGCCAGTGGTTTACTAGGAAACATTGTTAAAAACACAGCATCGTAAGTTCGTTGGCCGCGTCATACTGTTAGACAAACTTACGAATGCTTGTAGTCAGGCAATATTCGCTCACTAAACTGAGATTTGACCACTGATATAGAATCTCCAACTTTTAGAACACATTCTGAGCGAACCATTGGTGTAATATTCTTGATTGTATTGTGCAAAAGAATATTAACTTTACATTTTTTAACTCTAACTCCTTTTTATTTAACTCCTTTAGGTGCATAACTTCAAAACCATAACTTGTTTCGCTTCAAAGGAATGTACAAAGATTTTCATTGGTCAATTGGTACAGACGGAGTTGGGGGTTTCGTGTAATTAAAATGCCCAAATTATCTTATTGTTTTCGTCTCAAAGTACATATAAATTAACAAAGTTATACTTCGTGTTTTTTGTATGAATAGTATACACCTAATGAATAGTATGCACCTAATGAATAGTATACACCTAATGCTAAATAATCAATTAAATAATTTGCAATAGACAACGAAACACATCCACCATCAATGTGTGTGTGTATATATATATATATATATATATATATATATATATATATATATATATATATATATATATATATATATATATATATATATGCATGCATGCATACATACATACATATATACATACATACACTTACATGCATACTTACATAAATATGTGTACACATGGTAAGCAAACACCTATCTACATGTTTAAATAGTGAAACCACTGAATTAGATAAAAGAATCCTACTTTATTTCTTTAGGAATCCTATTGGTTGTGTACACTCTCTCTACTTATAGCATATTCATTAATGTTTGCAATTAGCAAGAAGCGTAATTGAAGTGTAGTCCCGGGTCCTTTCCCTGCAGGAGCCGGCATCTCAACGTCGGCCGGCATCGGCGACTTCAGGGGCAAGAACGGCAAATGGACGGAAATGGACCGCGCAAAAGCACGAGGTATGAAACACTTTACAGTTCGTAGAATTTACCGAATTTGGTCAGTAATAATTTTTTTATACCTGCAGTGAATACGGAGGCGCACCTTATGTGTGATGCAGTTTACACGGGATGATGAAGCTGCAATATGGTCGCCTAGGACGACCACATCAGCTCGTCGGACGACTGTATTGCCTCTTGTAGACCCAGCTTTATGGTCAACGTTTCATCTTATAAGCAATGTCGACAAAATATCAATTTTGTATCGTCTGACGTCGCCGCGATGCAGTTTACACCGGACGATTAAGCTGCAATAGTGTCGCCTGCGACGGCACCAGCTCGTCAGGCGACTGTATCGCCTCGTGTAGACCCGACTTTAGGGTCAGCGCGACAACTGAAAGGGCCCATACTACGTTGGCGTGGACCCACATCTTACATTTGTTATCCATCAACTAGAATATGCATGCGTACCAACTGCATGGTTCTAGTTAATGTTGTGAGCGAAGGAAATTAACTCAAGAAATTTACCACTTCGTTACCACAAAGTGTGATATACACATTGTCAGTAACCAAACTTATTTTGCCGGTTATATGTAAAAAGTACAAAGTTTGGTCGTTTCAATCATAAACTTATGCTTTGTAAGTTAACTACAATGCATATATCAGTTCTAGTATCTTCACCACGGATAGCAGTTCTCATGAACCACAATTAAGTTAATATAATTTAGCCGTTATATCTTGTTTAATTCGAATGTTTCGACTCGAATATAATGTCTATATTTTATGCTGAACGGTAAGATCGATAGTAAAAAAATAACGGTAACATTATTACAAAACAATTTCGCTTCACTAAACATATTTAGGCAGATAAGATGTTACAGTAGATATTGTTTATACTATAATACATATTTGTACGATCAGACTACGTACCTTTAACGGTAGACAGTACGTGTTGCCCGACAGGCCTGAGCTGTCACTGTGACTGCCCGGCGTTCTCGTACGAGGCCCTGAGGCCTACCTACACACACGAGGCGATCTGTAAACTCGTACAACTCGGCTACCTGAAACACGTCATCAGCCAGAACACGGATGGTCTACATCGGCTGTCCGGCATCCCCGTCGAACAGTTGTCAGAGCTGCACGGTAGGCATGACATGTTTAGTTTTGGCTTTAACTTATTGAATGTTACATGTATCTTTGTTTACTTATTTAACCTTTCACACGGTTCATGATTGTACCCATAGTAATTATTTTAAAACGAAATATGTTGTTGAACTCCGCTTTAACCCTCAAGTCCGGGGTGAGGCTGGCACCGATACTGGTCGTCGTTATTTCCCTCCCACCGTCATTGATCCCGCTTTACTGCCGCCTCCACAACCCGCCTCCACAACCCGCCTCCACAACCCGCCTCCACAACCCGTCTCCACAACCCGTCTCCACAACCCGCCTCCACAACCCGCCTCCACAACCCGCCTCCACAACCCGTCTCCACAACCCGTCTCCACAACCCGTCTCCACAACCCGTCTCCACAACCCGTCTCCACAACCCGTCTCCACAACCCGCCTCCACAACCCGCCTCCACAACCCGCCTCCACAACCCGTCTCCACAACCCGCCTCCACAACCCGTCTCCACAACCCGTCTCCACAACCCGTATCCACAACCCGTCTCCATAACCCGTCTCCACAACCCGTCTCCACCCCCCACCACCCGTATCCTTGTAATCCTGGCAACGCGCCACGCTGTCTCCTAACGCTTTCTGTCTCCTAGGTAACACCGTCTGTCTCCTAGGTAACGCCTTGTGTCTCCTAGGTAACGCCTTCTGTCTCCTAGGTAACGCCTTCATTGAGAAGTGCGAGAAGTGCGCGACCCGGTACGAGAGGATGGCGGCCGTACGACGCACGAGACGGGACACTGTCCAGCCGAAGATCTGCATCCACTGCCACCTTGACCACCGCACTGGACGCAAGTGTGAGCGAAAGGTCGGTCCACTACAACTTCCATGTCCAGGCCGAGTTGCCTAAACCCATTAACACCAGTTTGAAGATACCGTCTCATTTAGTTCTTCAATGTATTTGTTCATATGTGTTCATATAAAGTTCAATTATTTCTTGATTCAGACTTGATGCCACGGCCTAGTGCAATATGAAGCACAGCTATTGCTCTGATCTCCTTCAAAATGAGAATAACATCGTATAATTTATGCCAGGTGAATAGTTGTACAACAATGTAATTGTGAATAGTTGTACAACAATGTAATTGTGAATAGTTGTACAACAATGTAATTGTGAATAGTTGTACAACAATGTAATTGTGAATAGTTGTACAACAATGTAATTGTGAATAGTTGTACAATAATGTAATTGTGAATAGTTGTACAACAATGTAATTGTGAATAGTTTTCACAACAATGTAATTGGTGTGACAGTCATTCACGAATAATACTGAGAGAAGTAAAGCAAAATGCTAACCCTGGTGTGGGCCCGAAAACCAGATTTGATGCCATTGTATTCTCTGCATCACGTCTGAAGGCTAAGACCAAAACAACAACGTTACATGTGCGCGAGGCCCTCTATGCAGATGACACTGCCATCTGCTCTCATTCCGAGGAACAGCTGCAGTCTATCATAAACTGTTTTTTTCAATACTTGCTCAGTGTTTGGCCTCAAAATCAGTGTCAAAAAGACTGTCACCACGGGACTCAAGTAGCCAAGATCACTCTCAGTGATGAAGCACTCGAAACCGTGGAGAACTTCTCATACTTAGGCTCCATGTCCAACAATTGCACACTTGACAAGGAACACACGACTAGATAAAGCCTCAAAAAGAGTTTGGTCCAACAAGAGCCTGACACTAAAACTGAAAGTGTATCAAGTATGCGTGCTCAGCATCCTTTTGTATGGTGCAGAGACCTGGACTACCTATCGTAAACAGGAACTGAAATTAAACATTTTCCACCTATGCTGCTTACGTACTATCCTTTGCGTGAAATGGCAAGACAAAATTACCAACCTGGAAATCCTATAACGCTGCAACTCAACTCCACTAAGCAGCATTCTAAAATAGAGACGGCTACGTTGGCTTGGTCAAGTACACCGTATGCCCATTTACCGCCTTCCTTGGTCACGTACACCGTATGCCCATTGACCGCCTTTCTTGGTCACGTACACCGTATGTCCATTGACCGCCTTCCTTGGTCACGTACACCGTATGCCCATTGACCGCCTTCCTAAACAAATTATGTATGGGGAGTTAACTGGGCCTTACTGAGCACTCCGAATGTCTAAACCAATGCCACTTATAAGTACTGAAATTTGATAGGAAAAAAAATCAGTTTTCTAGTTCACAACTTTCCAGCCAGCAACTCGTGGACGTCAGTTTTCCGCTGCGTCAGTGTTCGAAATTAGAGGGGGAGTCATAAGAAAGAAAAATGTAAGCTTGGGGGACCCACATTTTATCGTTGTACCAATGCAATTACCCTTCCGCTGTTGCACCTGTTGCTGCGTATGAGGCTACTCTGGTTCGTCTCTGCTAAAACTCGACGGTTTTCGCAGAACTTGGCGGTTTTTGCAGGATTCGACATCATTGTGTTGGTAGTTTAGCTGATTTATTCAGCTCGCTCTGTTGTCATTCAGTTAATCTCTGTTAAAACATCTGAAATCATTCCACTCATACCATTGATGAGTGTGTGTTCTGTGGTTAAGAGCGCCATCTGTTGGGTGTTTGCAGTAATGCCACCAATGAGTATCTAGTTGAGGCACATTTTACCTTGGCATTTTACTTCTCAGAATTACAGAGCACTGTGTCAAGCGCATTACTCCAGTAACAATGGTTTAGACCACAATTTACAATTTAATCATTTAGCAAATGCTCATAGCGACTTACAACAAGTGCATTCAATCTAAGTTGGTAAAATAACTACAGGTCGAAATATTTACAGGTCGCTATGATAGCAAGCAAGTTTTTCCACAAAAATAGGCGTTATAGCCGTTACAGTGCCTGAAAAGTACTTTTTAAGAATATTTTTGGAGGGACCCCCAAGAGTCAGTGGTCATTTCTGTATGTAGTTTGATGATCGTGTGACTTAATCGTGTGACCGAAATGACTAAATTCTGCAACGGCGCGGAATAAAAGCCGGTTGGCGGACTTGCCCCGGGGGCGGACTAGTCCCGGTCTCCCCTTCGTGTTCTTTTACCGTAATATTTGCCACGGACACAGGGGGGTCTTAGACCCCCCTTCATGGCCTAGGGGGGGTCTTGACACCCCAAGACCCCCCTGGATCCGCTGCTGGACGACAGCACACAAATATGCACACAAGAATGACAACATATTGTGACAATCCAGAATCCAAATACTTTTTGTGGGGCCCTTTTTTCTGAGGGGGGCTGGGTTGGTATGAGTGCACCACTTGTACCGTTGGTTAATCCGGCATTGACGTTCAGATAAACCAATGAACACCCCTGTACGTGCCTTTAGCTGAGCCTGCGTGGTGTGATTACGTGGACGTGGTGTTGCAGGGATGTGACGGGTACCTGATGAACATCATCATCAACTTCGGGGACAGTCTCGAGCTGCACGTGCTGCGCAGCGCGGAGGAGCACGCGCGTGCCAGCGACCTCACGCTCTGTCTCGGCTCCTCCATGTGGGTCACACCCGCCTGTCACCTCGTAGAGATGGGACCAGAGCCGACCAGACT
Source organism: Lamellibrachia columna (assembly GCA_963662155.1). Lineage (NCBI taxonomy): Eukaryota > Metazoa > Annelida > Polychaeta > Sabellida > Siboglinidae > Lamellibrachia > Lamellibrachia columna. The sequence continues at coordinate 41,275,842 of OY759274.1, forward strand.
CGTACTCTGCAACAGGTAGTGTTGTTGTTGTTGTTATTATTATTATTATTAGTGGTAGCGCCAGTGATGGGTAGTTGTGTTTGTTATTACTAGTTATAATTGCAAATATTGGTACTCTTGGTGGGCTTGTGGTGGTGGTGGCGGTTGTTGGTGTGGTGGAGGTGGTGGTGATGGTGGTTGGAGTGGTGGAGGCGGTGGTGATGGTGGTTGGAGTGGTGGAGGCGGTGGTGATGGTGGTTGGAGTGGTGGAGGCGGTGGTGATGGTGGTGGTTGGAGTGGTGGAGGTGGTGGTGGTGGTGGTTGGAATGGTGGAGGTGGTGGTGGTGGTGGTTGGAGTGGTGGAGGTGGTGGTGGCGGTTGTTGGTGTGGTGGAGGCGGTGGTGATGGTGGTTGGAGTGGTGGAGGTGGTGGTGATGGTGGTTGGAGTGGTTGGAGTGGTGGAGGCGGTGGTGATGGTGGTTGGAGTGGTGGAGGCGGTGGTGATGGTGGTTGGAGTGGTGGAGACGGTGGTGATGGTGGTGGTTGGAGTGGTGGAGGTGGTGGTGGTTGGAATGGTGGAGGTGGTGGTGGTGGTGGTTGGAGTGGTGGAGGTGGTGGTGATGGTGGTTGGAGTGGTGGAGGCGGTGGTGATGGTGGTTGGAGTGGTGGAGGCGGTGGTTGGAGTGGTGGAGGTGGTGGTGGTGGTGGTTGGAGTGGTGGAGGTGGTGGTGATGGTGGTTGGAGTGGTGGAGGCGGTGGTGATGGTGGTTGGAGTGGTGGAGGTGGTGGTGATGGTGGTTGGAGTGGTGGAGGCGGTGGTGATGGTGGTTGGAGTGGTGGAGGTGGTGGTGGTGGTGGTTGGAGTGGTGGAGGCGGTGGTGATGGTGGTTGGAGTGGTGGAGGTGGTGGTGATGGTGGTTGGAGTGGTGGAGGCGGTGGTGATGGTGGTTGGAGTGGTGGAGGTGGTGGTGATGGTGGTTGGAGTGGTGGAGGCGGTGGTGATGGTGGTTGGAATGGTGGAGGTGGTGGTGATGGTGGTTGGAGTGGTGGAGGCGGTGGTGATGGTGGTTGGAGTGGTGGAGGTGGTGGTGATGGTGGTTGGAGTGGTGGAGGCGGTGGTGATGGTGGTTGGAGTGGTGGAGGCGGTGGTGATGGTGGTTGGAGTGGTGGAGACGGTGGTGATGGTGGTGGTTGGAGTGGTGGAGGTGGTGGTGGTGGTGGTTGGAATGGTGGAGGTGGTGGTGGTGGTGGTTGGAGTGGTGGAGGTGGTGGTGATGGTGGTTGGAGTGGTGGAGGCGGTGGTGATGGTGGTTGGAGTGGTGGAGGCGGTGGTTGGAGTGGTGGAGGTGGTGGTGGTGGTGGTTGGAGTGGTGGAGGCAGTGGTGATGGTGGTTGGAGTGGTGGAGGCGGTGGTGATGGTGGTTGGAGTGGTGGAGGCGGTGGTTGGAGTGGTGGAGGTGGTGGTGGTGGTGGTTGGAGTGGTGGAGGCAGTGGTGATGGTGGTTGGAGTGGTGGAGGCGGTGGTTGGAGTGGTGGAGGCGGTGGTGGTGGTGGTTGGAGTGGTGGAGGTGGTGGTGGTGGTTGGAGTGGTGGAGGCGGTGGTTGGAGTGGTGGAGGCGGTGGTGGTGGTGGTTGGAGTGGTGGAGGTGGTGGTGGTGGTTGGAGTGGTGGAGGTGGTGGTGGTGGTGGTTGGAGTGGTGGAGGTGGTGGTGGTGGTGGTTGGAGTGGTGGAGGCGGTGGTTGGAGTGGTGGAGGCGGTGGTGGTGGTGGTTGGAGTGGTGGAGGTGGTGGTGGTGGTGGTTGGAGTGGTGGAGGTGGTGGTGGTTGGAGTGGTGGAGGCGGTGGTGGTGGTGGTTGGAGTGGTGGAGGTGGTGGTGGTGGTTGGAGTGGTGGAGGTGGTGGTGGTGGTGGTTGGAGTGGTGGAGGTGGTGGTGGTGGTGGTTGGAGTGGTGGAGGCGGTGGTTGGAGTGGTGGAGGCAGTGGTGGTGGTGGTTGGAGTGGTGGAGGTGGTGGTGGTGGTGGTTGGAGTGGTGGTGGTGGTGGTTGGAGTGGTGGAGGCGGTGGTGGTGGTGGTTGGAGTGGTGGAGACGGTGGTGGTTGGAGTGGTAGAGGCAGTGGTGATGGTGGTTGTAATGGTGGAGACGGTGGTGGTGTAATGGTGGAGGCGGTGGTGGTTGTGGTTGTAGTGGTGGAGACGGTGGTGGTGGTGGTGGTTTTTGTTGTAGTGGTGGAGACGGTGGTGGTGGTTGGAGTGGTAGAAGCAGTGGTGATGGTGGTTATAATGGTGGAGACGGTGGTGGTGTAATGGTGGAGGCGGTGGTGGTTGTGGTTGTAGTGGTGGAGACGGTGGTGGTGGTGGTGGTTTTTGTTGTAGTGGTGGAGACGGTGGTGGTGGTTGGAGTGGTAGAGGCAGTGATGGTGGTGGTTGTAATGGTTGAGGCGGTGGTGGTTGTTGTTGTAGTGGCGGAGACGGTGGTGGTTGTTGTTGTAGTGGTGGAGACGGTGGTGGTTGTGGTTGTAGTGGTGGAGGCGGTGGTGGTTGTTGTTGTAGTGGTGGAGACGGTGGTGGTTGTTGTTGTAGTGGTGGAGACGGTGGTGGTTGTTGTTGTAGTGGTGGAGGCGGTGGTGGTTATGGTTGGAGTGGTGGAGGCGGTGGTGGTTGTGGTTTGAGTGGTGGAGATGGTGGTGGTTGTGGTTGTAGTGATGGAGGGGTGGTAGTTATGGTGGTGGTGTTGGAATTATACGTGAAAAGTAATGTCAGATTTACGCACAATCGCACGTTGTCGGAGGCGATGCCGTGGCCTGTGTTATACATGTATACATTAGTTTTCTAGCAACATATTTTGTTTAAATAGATCAACAATGGTTCTTACAATATGAGTCTAAATTCATGCACTGTGCAGTTACTACCTGTTGGGTTCACACAAGTTATGGATTTTCTGTTAGGCACAGTGAGAAAATTACATAAAGGTTCCTCCTCAATTCGACTTTTCTGCGAGTCTCATGTTAAATTCATATCGCGAAAATTCAAACCTACCAAACATCCACTGCAACACGCTAGCTCGTATGTGCAACGTTTGTATGTAGTTTTTATCAAATCATCAGACTAACTATTAAATTACTTAATGTTTGATCACACATCGAGTGAAGTAAAGATGGAACCGCTGAAAACTCACGAATTTAACCCTTGGCGACATTTCGTAACTTTGTCATGTGATCAGCAAGATGATGGAAGTCACGCCCATGATCAGTATTGCCCCGCACAGTGTTTACCATTTTGGATATCCACTATTTTGAGCCTTACCAGATCCAACGACTAAATAAATTATTCCGATGATTTGAGCAAAAATATGCATTTTTATATTAAATCGACTGCGAATGTTACTTAATCTATTCACACACTACATATTTGGACATCAACAAACCGGATTTGCCATATACTAAATCAGTTGAGAGTGGAGTTTTAATGATAGGCGCGGTGGATAGTTAAATACATTTCTCTAAAGAACTTAAATTAAGACAGATGCGCAGAAGAAGGAGATCTCGCAAGTATCCAAAGTCTTCTCTGTTGCAGACAGCCGACGCCGATGGACAAGCTGTGCTACCAGGTGATGGAGACAAGTCGCACGCCCATCGGCTCGCGGGTATTTGGCGACTGTGATCGACTGATGGAGGAGCTCATGAAGTGTCTGCTGTCGGTGGAGGAACTGCACGAGTGGGAGAGTGGGCTGGATGAGAGGGAGAAGGACTATGCTCAACAGAGGGAGGCGACGCCGTCGACCGATTAATCACGTCATTCATAGGAGCGAGTCGACTTCGTTGAAAATCGTTTTTCTCATTTTGGTCTGCGTAAGTGCACTGCGTAAAGGTATTTGGTCTGGTTGCCTTTATCCTGCAGTCATGTTATAAACTATGTCTGTTCTTGCCTCTTCACCACCCAAATGTGTATTGATGAACTATAATTTGTTAATATAATTTGACCATTGTATGTTCAATTTAAATGTTTCGACTCGAATATCATGTTTGCAGTAGGCGCTGAACGACAAGGTCGATATTCACAAACAGACAAGAGTCACGTGATGTTTTAAAACGGTGGTTCATTAAAACACATCTTGGACTATCAAGATGTTTGAAAATATGTGTAGTTCATATATTATAATATCATTTTATTATAACAACGATCCGACGTTGCATCTTTAAAGGGGGGTCACGTGCACAGGTTTGGATGTTTTACTTAGGCAAACATAATGTGATCTCGCGGTAAATAAGCTGTCGAATTTTAGAAAGATGAATATTACACGGGTGTTGAATACATCTGTGCTGACTTAGTGACCTACCACATCAGGGCTGAACTGGTAGGACGAGTTGTCCGGGTTGGTAATTGGCTGTCCTAGACATGCCAGACTACTACTGCAAGAGTCTTACATATGTTGGGGAATGCTGAAGTATTCAGGTCGATACAATCATGAGGTCCAGTAGACGACAATTCAAACCATTCAACGCACTTAGCTAGTCTGGCAGATCGGTGGCGATGCCCATTCAAATGATATAGCTTCCTCTATAATACGCCTTGTATTTGCTTGTAGACATGAACAGCGACGCACCTGGTGATATGTCATGTAGACTATTATGCTTATTTTACAAACTTGCTTACGTGCTTTGCAAATTGTTCAATATTTCTAATTCATAACAATATTGATAGCATAGCTCACTGCTTCAGTGTAATCCAATCCACTGTGTATATTGCAGCTACATAATAGTAGTGGAATAAAACCAATAGAGCAGACCAAATTATTATAGCAATACACAATAATTAGGCACAACCACAATGCATCCACCTGCTGCATGTTTTGTTTCCGGAATGTGTTTCAAGATTTTATTTCGCCTTATTTCGACGGCCTCTGCGACAACCAGCCGAGCAAATAAAGTTAAACCTGGCACTAAAACTTATGTATTAATTGGGTTTGAATGTATAGTAGCCTGGCACGTGGACGCGACTCACCCAACCAGGGCACTTGGAACATGTCCCGACGTAGTGTTTCTTTAAAGTCATGGGTGACAATTTATAGCGCAGATATGAAATGTGTTCAACACTGTTGGTTATATTCATGTTTACATTAGTGAGTGTTATATAATTATATGAAGGATACGTTCGTATGAATGAAATATTCTGTGCATAATCTCGACATTGAACATTCCTTTTTTCACTGTCACTCTGTTATTTTAACTCATTCAATAAATGTATGTTCTATCGACGTAGCAGTAATATAACTTTTATTAATTGTGTGTAACAAGTATATATTCTAGACAAAAGCTAATAAATGATGTGCACAACGTCGTAATTAGTCAGTATCTAAAATTCAAATTGCATTGCTATACGCAACATAAACTTTCTTATTGTCACTTGGACGTGATATTTCTGCCGAGAGGTCGACGAATACGAGTTTATTTTTTGCTCTCTTCTTTATCCATAAAGTCCGTCTTGCCTAAAATTTACTAAGATTATTTATTTAAACATGCTTTTTGTAAATTGTCTTCAGATTATCAGAATATGTGACCAGTATTGTTTATGTTTTGAACTTGGCATGTATTCTTTCTTTTAAATTGGGCCATCATTTGAGCGTAGTAGAACGGCACAACACAGTTTAGTTCATCTGAATATCGTTACGTGTGTTGTTGCTGTACTTTTATATATGATGCTTTGTTTAGATCCATAATATTTACACTTTTACATACAGTTTTTTAAATGTATTGTCATGTTTACAGGCAGTTGTATGGTATTTGAATATGACACCGCATGTTGCGAGGATACGGCATACGTTTAGATAAAGCGGTCGTCTTGACAGCGAATTGATGCAATACAATAAATGTTATAAGTTTGGTTGAATAAATAACCATTGAAGCAATATAATGAGATATAAAGCCATTTCTTGTCGGATTTCTCTGACTACCAGTGGTAAATAACGTGTAAATGAATTACTATGTCCGTTTGGAAGTAAACAGATCGTGTGTTTCTCATAAGTTGATTTACAATGCAACGCATTGAAAGTGAACTAGGACGGTATTGGCTATTCCTGAGTTATCATAAACAATGCAACGCATTGAAAGTGAACCAGGACGGTGTTGGCTATTCCTGAGTTATCATAAACAATGCAACGCATTGAAAGTGAACCAGGACGGTGTTGGCTATTCCTGAGCTATCATAAACAATGCAACGCATTGAAAGTGAACCAGGACGGTGTTGGCTATTCCTGAGCTATCATAAACAATGCAACGCATTGAAAGTGAACCAAGACGGTGTTGGCTATTCCTGAGTTATCATAAACAATGCAACGCATTGAAAGTGAATCAGGACGGTGTTGGTTATTCCTGAGATATCATAAACAATGCAACATTTAGCGTTGAGAGCTGCGACGTGCAGCGGTTACCTGGCCGTAATGTGGCGGTTCCGATGTCGAAATGCAATGAGTTTTAACATGATCAAACGGATTCCATATTTTCTAATCACGGATTTTGTATCATGGCAATCCGACAGATGCCCAGCTATCATTCAAGCTATCATCTTTTTGCAGATTTACATGCATTTTTATTTATTTCATTTTAAAATCAGTACTTGTCTGCTAAAATGCACACTGTGCTCTTCCAGTGGATATAGTATCAATTGCTTCACTACTTAGAGAAGATGGACAAGTTGTTTTGACATGCATGCGTGTATACCTTGTGTTGTGTTTATACTGACGTATTTTACGTCGCGGCAATGCCGTGTAATGATCTCTGTGTATTAATTAATTAATTTATTTATTTATTGGAATGCAATGTGTGGTCTAATGACTCCGGAATCTTTAGTGCATTTACTCCGTGAGTCAAATTTGAACGGAACATTAATGTGAATCTGCGAAAATTCGTATCGTTGTATTTATATTTATTATTTTTAATATTTGATTCTTTATCTAGGTTGTGTATTAGTATTATCAGACTAGCGCTGTTGGCGGTATTTATAAAACTTTTGTCAATGACGTTATTATATAAAAAACTACAATTGCAAAGGTGTCAACATTATCGTTTCCGGGCAGGAAATGCCGCCTTTTCCCTTGATCCCGCCTTTCCGTTTTTTTAATCAAAATGAACAGTTGGATGTAATAAAAAAAACATTTCTACGGTATGAAGTGATTTTTCACATTTTCTCGCGCATGCGCTCACTGAACAGCAAATACAAAATGACGAGTCGTACAAATAACACGTGTGAATCTGCTATAAGCCACGGCGAAGGTTACTGGAGGAGGGCGTTTCCCACTTTCCGTGATCAGACGTTGACACCTATGCAGTTGTTGACTTTTTGCTGACATTTATATGACTACTTACTGCACTAGCCATTACTATTGTGACAACATTACCACAGCGAGCTTTTGTTTTTCGCTCAATTTAGCCCTAGCAAATACAGTACAATAGTACCACTTGCTTGCGTTAATTAAGTTTACTTGCTGTGCGTAACACTAATGTAACGTAACACTAATGTAAAGGCTACCTACATTACAACTGATATCGCTTCGACTTGCTCTTCTACGAGTGTGAATGACGCTGTCTAGGAGATTAAATGAAATTTTAATTCTAATTGCTGACTTCTTTGTATATGTATTAGTATATGTGTATTAGTATATGTGTATTAGTGTATGTCATATACTTATAGTTTGTGTTATCGATGGTCGTAGTTAGTAAAACACCTGTATTCAGCATCCTGCAGGTGTTGCGCCGCTCCCATAATTATAATGTAGACACAGGAGACCCATACATGTGTGGCATATTACATCCAATTACGGTCAAGTCGTTTATTTAGCATTAAGTAATACTAATTATGTAGAAACTTCACTATAATAGTCAACATGCACTAGTACGGAAGCTGTCCCTTTGTAGGCAAACATCAGGCAAACAGTACCAATACTCTATTCCGTATCTTATGTATACTGAGCAACGATCACTAAACCGTACACATCACATATTTACATACACAGTGTAACTAATGAGAACGACTGCACTGGTGTGCTGCCCTCTGGTGACAAACGAATTACACCCCCCGTTCTGTCACCAGTGCCTTCCATCACCGGTAACAATTAATTCGTCAGCTGACGCACAGTCGTAAGCGCCTAAGTTTCTTCCCCACTTGTTTGGACAAGTGGGGATAGAAATGTGGGCGCAAACCCAATTTTTCAAATGACGTCTCGGTGTATGGATAACACAAAGTAGTCTCTTCCCCTGCGTGACAACGTAATATGTTTGAGCTGTGACACACATTAGCCACAAAGTAAAAATTATAGACGTACATAATGTGCAGTGATGGTTTACTTTTCTAAATTATGTTTATACACATCGAAACCATCTGGAGTTGTTCAAAAATCTCAATCAATTTTAACTTAAGTGATGGTGTTCAGCAGTGACAAATATTAGCTTAATTAGTTATAATGATGCTTACCCCTTAAATTCACACCAAGGATTCCCAAACAGTTCACACATCCCGCTGACATCCACCGCATTTTCACAGCATTGTGCTGCGCAGGTTGGCTTTTAAACACCGACACTGTCCTCTGCAGCCTTTCGTGCAGCCACACTTGATGATCGCACGGCAAGCTGCACCTGCAGGTGGAAGTGTTATCCACTGATCCCCCATTCAGGCACGTCCCACTTTCGAGTCCAGCCGAAGTCTGCTGGGCTGGGCAGGTGTGGTGCCTCAGACGTGGCCAGCCTGATAGCCCACTCAGAGCAGGTGTTACATGAGGGCATTCTGCGTTGGTGGAATCTTCTCGATCTCCCTTCCTTTCTGAGTGAAGAGGACCTGTCTGGTGCAGTTCACATCGTCCTCAGAATTGCCCCGGTCGTATAGTACAACATACATCTCGATAGTTGGTAGAACTTCTCCCAGGACAGCTGCCGAGGGAGTGTCTGCAAGAGTACCCAGTGCAGGCGTTACACTACTGAAAGCATTCCATGATATCCAAGCCGTGCGTTTGCCTCTTCCAGCGAAACACGATGTGGTATGACACCCGGTCAGTGCATGGAAGACAGGCAGTGCCTTGCATTTGTCAACACCAAGCACATGTGCAATAGCAGTTGCGTCGTCGTATCGGAATGATTTCTCTGTGCCGATCGCTGCAACAAGACTTTCACAGCCAAGTCTGCGAGCAAAGCTGACAGCTAGTACGACAACGTCAATATCAACAGTTAGTACGACAACGTCAGTATCAACAGTTAGTACGACAACGTCAGTATCAACAGCTAGTACGACAATGTCAGTATCAACAGCTAGTACGACAACGTCATTATCAACAGGTAGTACGACAACGTCAGTATCAACAGTTAGTACGACAACGTCATTTTCAACAGTTAGTACGACAACGTCAGTATCAACAGTTAGTACGACAACGTCAGTATCAACAGCTAGTACGACAACGTCAGTATCAACAGTTAGGACGACAACGTCAGTATCAACAGTTAGTACGACAACGTCAGTATCAACAGGTAGTACGACAACGTCAGTATCAACAGTTAGTACGACAACGTCATTATCAACAGTTAGTACGACAACGTCAGTATCAACAGTTAGTACGACAACGTCAGTATCAACAGCTAGTACGACAACGTCAGTATCAACAGTTAGTACGACAGCTTCAGTATCAACAGTTCTTATGACAATATTCTGTCTTCCCTGCTTGACACCATCCACAGCATGCAACAACACCCTGGTGTCCGTGTCTTCGTGTGTACACGGTGATAGCAACTCCACGTTAGTTGCCTCTGAGCACAGCACCTCGTCTCCATGTGTGATCTCTACAGTGCCAGGAAATGTTTTGGCAGTCACTCGTTCACTTAGCAGGTGAAATAGTTCTGTCTTGTTATTTTCTCGCAAGAACTCTGGCCAGTTTGCCGGTAACTTCTTTCGACCCTCAACTCGTCTCCTTGTCCCATTCCCTCTTTTTCTCCGTGTGGTGGTCTTGAGGCTGTCAGGTCTATACACACATCGAAAACGATATCAACACGACAAACAGAACCGACAAACTGTCTCCTGATGTATTCCATGAACATGGATGCACAGACATCGAACGTTTCAGACATAGCAGGCTTGAGGATGTTAACAAGAGCTGCGCCGTCAATGGTGATCATGTGAGCTTCCCTCTACGAGCAGGCACTGTCATTGTGCGGCACCAGGTCTTCTAGGCACTGAAGCATATTAGCCTTTGTACCGAGCCTCATGTTGCCGTAGTCTGACAGTGACGGGAAAAATGAATTATTCTCTTGTTGGAAAAAATCATCGATATCAGCGTCGCATACTTGGCAGGCGATGTACAATGTTGAAAACAAGTTGCGGTCATGTTTCAAGGACAACTGTTGTTGTGCATGTGATTTTCGTTTCTCAAGTCGACTGAAGAGACACAGCTTGTTCTTTGAGATTGTTTCATTGGCCGTGTTTGTGCTGTCCACCAGACGTTTCTTGAAGAACTCCTTGCGTTGGTCTTCTCCAAGTTTCTTCATCTTGCTGACGGAATCAACAGCTGCTACCTGTGCCACCACACGTGTGTCAAGAACTAGGAGGTCTCCACTGGTACCCCAGAAAGGGTTGCCCTTCTCCTTCGTTGTCGTGATCAGATACTTCACATCTTTGATGAAAGTCGCCTGCGCCTAAAAAAAACATAGACAGCATTCTGGTAAGAACCACTGTTATAAGCAGCCACAAGAATAATTAGGTGAAGCTAAACTATGTGCCTGTCTTAATTGGATAGCATGTGCACACAAAGGATGTTCATAAGCAGGTATTTAATGTTCTGTACCCATTCACCCACATACACTTTTGTAGTACAAGCCAAAACAACTAACTGTAATAAGATATTGGAGTAATGAGCACTTTCACTAGGCAGCAAACGGCGCTATATAAAACCACACGTTACTGTTTTACCTGGCTTGTCCTCATTGTGACTGGGTTGAGATGCAGCTTCTGTTTTTTCCAATCCACGGAGAAACTCGTTGACAACTCGGGCCATTTCTGGTTCAGCAACTATCCTCCTTAGTATTACATTGCACGGTAGGCAAAACATTAAAGTGAAACTATATACCTTCATTCGACAGCGTCTCGGAGTGAGTTCGTACACTCATGCGCACACAAACCATGAAAGAAAGTGACGTTGTCCGTGATTTCGTACTGGAGAATCTTTATTGCGGCCATATATGGTATGGAGAAAATGGCAAATGTGAATGTCGGAGAAGAGAAAAAGTAACATATTTGAAATCGTCGCATCCAAAAACCTATATTTTCATATCAATTGTATGGCTCTAGGTGATGTAGTTCTTAAGATATGCGGATAACAAACTTTGTCGGGCGTCATCTTTCAAAATGGCGGATATCTGAATGTCAACGAAGGATAAAATTAATATACTTAAAATCATCGCATCAAAAAAACCTATATTTTGACATCAATTTTGTGGCTCTAGGTTATGTACTTCTTAAGATATGGAATAATAGGCTTTGAGAGGCGCTATCTTTAAAAATGGCGAATATATGAATGTCGGCGTAGGTCAAAAGTAAAATATTTGAAATTTTTGACACCTAAAACCTATACATGGATATCAAAACTATGGCTCTACGTGTCGCAGTTATTATGATATGGTGAAATTGAATTTAGCGGTCATTTAAAAAAAATGGCTGCCATTTCAGAACGCAGCAAAATCTGGAGTGCCTCCAATCTTCAAAATGGTTCCCTTCGTATTAAAAAGCGTGTGCCAAGCAGACCTGGGGCCGAGTACATTTTCACGAGTAAAGTACAAGTACGAGTACATTGGTGATGGCTGAGTACGAGTACATTGGTGATGGCTGAGTACGAGTACATTGGTGATGGCAGAGTACGAGTACATTGGTGATGACTGAGTACGAGTACATTGGTGATGGCTGAGTACGAGTACATTGGTGATGGCTGAGTACGAGTACATTGGTGATGGCTGAGTACGAGTACATTGGTGATGGCAGAGTACGAGTACATTGGTGATGACTGAGTACGAGTACATTGGTGATGGTTGAGTACGAGTACATTGGTGATGGCTGAATACGAGTACATTGATGATGGCTGAATACGAGTACATTGGTGATGGCTGAGTACGAGTACATTGGTGATGGCTGAGTACGAGTACATTGGTGATGACTGAGTACGAGTACATTGGTGATGGCAGAGTACGAGTACATTGGTGATGACTGAGTACGAGTACATTGGTGATGGTTGAGTACGAGTACATTGGTGATGGCTGAATACGAGTACATTGATGATGGCTGAGTACGAGTACATTGGTGATGGCTGAGTACGAGTACATTGGTGATGGCTGAGTACGAGTACATTGGTGATGACTGAGTACGAGTACATTGGTGATGGTTGAGTACGAGTACATTGATGATGGCTGAATACGAGTACATTGGTGATGGCTGAGTACGAGTACATTGGTGATGGCTGAGTACGAGTACATTGGTGATGGCTGAGTACGAGTACATTGGTGATGGCTGAGTAAGAGTACAAGTACATTGCTCAAAGCTGAGTACGAGCACGAGTACATTTCCATGAGGACGAGTACATCTTGTATGATATTATAGTAACTCTGTATAGTAATAATAGAAACGTATTTAAAAAATAAACATTTTGAATGAATTTATAAAATCCAGGAAGAGTTGACTATGCAACGACAGTTTATCAGAATTTTTATGAGGAAAACTGTAAAACACCTATTTATGTTTAGGCCCAAACTGGGGGATGCATTTCATTCAAAGGTGCAATTAACATTCAAATGCAAAATGTTCAGGGTATGCATTCAAATATGGGCTAAAACGTATCTAAACTGAAAATACTTTTCAAAATAAATGTTATAGCACAACATAACAAGAGAAAAGAAATAAAGAAATATAACCATTAAATAATTATATATGATATATGAATCAATGATCACTGTTAGGGGTGTTGTGGCTGGCAGTGACCACAAGTCCACAACTAATGTTTGCTGAGAGGGTGGATTAGCACCTGCCAATGTCCAGGGCTCAATATCCCCTTTGTACTTTAACCACACTACAAATTGGCACCAGACAATACTGGTGCAGGTTGTCTGACTTGAGTCACCAAACTTCTTCAGAAGAAGACTCAGTTAGCAGTACTTAGCACTGTCACTTGTGAGAGCAACAAAGGCATTTGATGATGAATGACACTATCATTATGGGCTTACTGGACTTCCTGGCTTAATTAAACAAACACAAGGTTTATAGCATGGACTGGTAACTAGTACAACTATGGATATAGTTGTACTAGTACTAGATATGAACTAGGGGTTTCTGACTGGGAAAAGAGTCAAAAGATGCTGCCTCTTGAAGCGAAGCCTTTGTGGCTTCAGTGTGTTCAATGTGCAGAAAAGTGATCCACGGTGTGAATTTGTGAAAACTCATCAATACCAAGTAAAAATTAAACAACATCTACTAAATGTAACAATAATACTTATTACAAATCAGGGGCTATTACGTTGCAATTGATATCATGGTTATTGCAATATAATTGACATAATAAAAGTGTTTTAATGATCCTGCATTAGAAATCATATATAACTCAGTTGAGATGCATGCAAGAACTTAAACAAATTTGTTAATTTGATTCATATACAGGTAATACAATATGCTACCATACTTTTTTGAAATTATTGTAGTTGTTAATGATTTGATAAAATAAGAAATAAAATAATTTTTACAATATCATATTGAGAAAGTACTCGGATGTACTCGTAATGTACTCGTAAAATCTGAGTACACTGAACACGAGTACGAGTACTTGACCATAATTTCTACGAGTACCAGTATTTCAAAAATGTACTCGAGTACACGAGTACCGAGTACTTCGGCCCCAGGTCTGGTGCCAAGTGTCTTGCTTTTATCAAAACGTTCACAATTCCGTCATTTATCTGCATCTATCCGCTGGACTGTGACCTCCGCGGTATATTAGTACACATAAGATCATAACCCGTCGGTAATTATCTTCAAAGGGACCAAACATACAATGCACTAACACCGTGTCATAGTCAATAGCATAGTGAAATGTTGCTGGCTTTCATTCCACATCGCTTGGCAAATGCGTCAATGTTCATTACTCGATATAATGAAGCAATGTTTAATTCGCTTAAATAGGTATATATGAATATAATGGTGTGACATTTATTGATACGATATTGACACGCAGTAAACATGCTTTACTGTTCTGACTGTGCTGGACCTAGGGCAGTTTATTACCATTGCGTTTAGTTCACGTCCAAGCAGCACTATGTTGACCACACGCTTCAACGATTAATTTGATCGCATCAATGATCGACTTAGCTACAACGCTGATCGGTTTAAGCCAACGCTTGGTCCGAGGCATAAAGTCGACAACAGACGCATAAAGGCGACAACAGACGCATAAAGGCGACAACAGACGCATAAAGGCGACAAGCGGACGAAGTGGCTCATTGAAGACGCACAATGACGTAATTGGCCGACTCGTTCCACGCCAGTTCAGGCGAGTGTAACTGCAGAGTTCCGACGTAGGTCGACGTTGACAAATAACATTCTGCATCGGATTTAATGTCGTCTACTTGAAACACGAGATTTACGATTGTTGGACTGATGTGAACGCTACGTACAACGAAGTAGTCGTTCGATTCGACCAACCAAAGTGAGTGTCTAACAACATTTAACACGATTGCCACAAGTTCCAGACGGCACATGAAATGGGAAGAATTAGCTTACTCAGAAGTCACAATTTTTAGTTAGTTTCTACATGGCACATCTCTGTCAGGTATGTGTGTGCGTGCGTGTGTGCGTGCGTGTGTGCGTGTGCGTGTGCTCGACCAACGAAGGCATGTGCGTGTTTACTTGTGTATTTTGCAACAAGTGAATGAGCGAATCGGCTTTGGTAAGGAGACTCATTATCACCGGTACTTCAACATTAATGGCACTTACAACTAGTTCCATTGTATTGTGACATGATTGCCCACATGATAATGCTGTAGAACGTACGTATTGGCCGATGTAAATGTTGACATGAAACTATTCCAGCAAGGATGAATTTATATTAGATGAACACAAATTGTATATCAATGCGATCAATGCATACCGATGGCTAGTTCTTCTCGCGTTTGTCAACAGCCTAAATGTGCAGTCTTTCGTCGAGCGGGTCACCAGATTTAGCTCTGCAATACCAGTTTCTCCGACTGTAGCACCTAGAGTATGCAGGCGCTGATGAAGTGGCCTCCTTTTTGCTGCCATGTTCTGCACTCGTATGCCGCGCTTTCTGACAGTCCCCAATGTTGCATGCCTTCTTTAAACTGTCGATCGCAGGCTGTTCAGCGTGCTCCAAGTCTTTAAAGGCAATCGATTCCATCGCTGAGAGTAACTGGTTCTGGGTTGAACTGATGCTGGTTGGTTTGGACCGCCGTGAGAGTGTTAGCGTTACTGTTTCTGTCCGTTAAAAGGTGTCGTGGTTTCACAGGTGCCTGGTTTTCGAAATGACTTGTTGAACAGAGAAAGATGACCGCTGTAGCTGACCAGTGATCGTGCAGTTTGGGGATGATCAGGAGGCACACATGATGAACACTGTCGACACGTCGTTAGACAGGAAGTGTCCAGACGATGTCCTGCCGTGGTACCCAGAAGATGCGGACGAAGAACGTAGTAAGAACGCAACGCAATGTGTCTCGAACAACTATATTAATATAATTTATTTTCATGTTAGTGTGTTGTTACTGTTGTTGTTGTTGTTGTTGTTATTGTTGTTGTTGTTGTTGTTGTTGTTGTTGTTGTTGTTGTTGTTGTTGTTGTTGTTGTTGTTGTTGTTGTTGTTGTTGTCATTGCTATTGTTGTTATTATTACTGTTGTTGTTGTTATTGCTGTTGTTGCTGTTGCACGATGCGAGAGTCCACTGCAGACCCTACATATGGGTCGAGTTCGACTTACCGACTAACACCGACCAGTGGTCAGTTAATAAACCCAAGTATGACGTGTGACGCATGCGTACATGTCCATCCGACTAATCTAAACCGAAAGAGAATTAGTCAACACTGTTCCTATTACTTGTTTCACGGTGGCAGCAAGCACAATGCCCATCGGTGGCAGCAAGCACGATGACCATCGATGGCAGCAAGCACGATGATCATCGGTGGCAGCAAACACGATCACCATCGGTGGCAGCAAACACGATCACCATCGGTGGCAGCAAGCACGATGACCATCGGTAGCGGCAAGCACGATGACCATCGGTGGCAGCAAACGCGATGACCATCGGTGGCAGCAAGCACGATGACCATCGGTGGCAGCAAGCACGATGACCATCGATGGCAGCAAGCACGATGACCATCGGTGGCAGCAAACACGATGACCATCGGTGGCAGCAAGCACGATGACCATCGGTGGCAGCAAGCACGATGACCATCGGTAGCGGCAAGCACGATGACCATCGGTGGCAGCAAACACGATGACCATCGGTGGCAGCAAGCACGATGACCATCGGTGGCGGCAAGCACGATGACCATCGGTGGCGGCAAACACGATGACCATCGGTGGCGGCAAGCACGATGACCATCGGTGGCGGCAAGCACGATGACCATCGGTGGCAGCAAACACGATGACCATCGGTGGCAGCAAGCACGATGACCATCGGTGGCGGCAAGCACGATGACCATCGGTGGCGGCAAGCACGATGACCATCGGTGGCGGCAAGCACGATGACCATCGGTGGCGGCAAGCACGATGACCATCGGTGGCGGCAAGCACGATGACCATCGGTGGCGGCAAGCACGATGACCATCGGTGGCGGCAAGCACGATGACCATCGGTGGCGGCAAGCACGATGACCATCGACATACAGCTTCTAACGTCCCTAAACATAACACCAATATCACTAATATCGATGACTACACTAGCACAAACGAAGAAGATGACTGCAATACAGGCAAATGCTCTTGTTATCTTGTTTCCGTCCACTGGGCAGTGCTAGTTGGTTGGTGTTACGTAATTCTGACCAAACCAGGTCAGACCGAATGCGTTCGACTTACGCTGTTCGACACTAGAGTGATCACTGGGCGGTGTTAGTCAGCAAGTCGAACTCGCCATGGAATGTCGTAAATAGCTCATCTGGATTAGGGTTGGTTCGGTTTAATTAGGCTTATTTAGGGTGGTTTATTATTAATAATACATGTAAAATATTATTTTGTTTGTTCGCGATATATGTGTGGTTTTAAATGGGAAATAATATTGTTTCCTCAATATCAGTGTTAACAAATTGTAATATTTATGCATATTCGCGTATTTGGCAAGATAAATAACAGTAGACTGCTAATCCACTTCTCTTCTGCTCGCTGACAACAAGGCGTAGTCGCCGGATGTTACGCAGTAGTCACCCGGACCAGTGCTAAGCCCACCATACACATACCGACTTGTTGTCGCCTACAGTTTGTATGCCGACCAAACACTTGGCACCTACCCATCGGCCGACCGATTTTTTAGATGCCAAATGTCCAACTCTGTTTTTAAGTATTTAAAATTGTAAACCTTTTGAAAATCACTGTATTTGTCCGTTGATGTTCCCAACCCTTGTACACCAGCCAGCACCACACATGTCATCAACACTTTCCCTTTAGCCGTCCCTTCAAGTTTTTGTATCACGTGATACCTTCCACCTCCTCCTCGTGCCGTTCCCTGCTACTTCCTACGTCAGTACAATATGTTCTATCAAGATACGAACCTGTCAACGTGCTTGATCATCTTTCCCCGATAACCTACGTATATGTAGGTTCACATCATGTTTCCCTATCTACATCAGCAATGTCTTCCTCATACTTCTTGCCATGACACATTTCCACGTATCAGATTCACAGTGAGCAACGGAAGGCTCAAAGGAAACAAAAGTCATGGTTTTCGACCTATGCGCCTATAAGAGTTACTAAAACATAACCATTTGCAACTACAATTAAGAATATCACACCAGTGGTTTACTACGAAAACGTTGTTGAACACATAGCATCTTAATGTCATGGGCCGCGCCATACTGTTAGATAACCCTACGTCACGACTGTCGTAGTGTGGCAATATTGGCTCGCCAAATGAAAATATGTGTATACACCTATTCTTATACTTTCGAATAGGATACATCCATATATGGTCATGACAATAATGTGGTTTAAAATAAACTAACTAGAGGACACGAAGTAATGCTAGTGAAGGAACAATGTAGATTGGCTATCAGAAAGCATTCGTTCTCACAGATGACGATAAATGCATGGACAAAATATTATTTACTGTTTATGTAAATTCTGGCAGCGTGAATATGTTTAAAAACAAAATTAACAAATATCTCAGTAGGGTGTGTTACACACACACACACACACACACACACACACACACACACACACACACACACACACACACACACACACACACACACACACACACACACACACACACACACACACACACACACACACACACACACACACACACACACACACACACACACACACACACACACACACACACACAAACACACACACACACACACACACACACACACACACACACACACACATATATATGACTACTCGCTCGACTCCGGACAAGCCAATGGCTTTCTTGTCTAGTTGCCTTCTGGGTTTTTGCTCTGGGTAGCAATGTCGTTAAATCTTGTTAAACGTTAATCTCCTACAACTGCCCGCTGTTGGTCGACAGAGCGAAAGAAGACTCCGCAGCCTGAGCCAGACCCTGAGGTGACGACCAGCATCTCTCGCTACCGCACCGAGTGCAAACAGCTAGGCATCCGACCGTCGTCTCGGTTCATCAAACAGATTGGTCGAGGCGCCGTGTGTCTCTGCTCGGAACAGCTGGACAGGAAGGCCATGCGGGCTGTCTGCACGACTCTCATGGTAGGGGAAAAGCCACTATTTAGTTTCCCACTGGCGACAATGTCAACGTTTTTAAAGCTGTTCGTAAATTTATATTTTGAATAATCTGAAAATCAACTATGTTAATATGTATTATTTTAGTCAACCTGCTAGACAAAATTCGTCAACTTCTGTCATTTCTTCAGTAAATCAATATACAATATGATTTCCATTAAATGGCACAGCTACATCATGTCTTCATGCGCAAGGAATCCTATAGTCATTGACACGTGCATAAGTTGACTAGACATTTTAATCTGGGCACAGCATAAGTGTCTTAATCTTACAATGTGGCCGTATCCCTAAACATAATATTACAGTCGACAAAACATTGCCAAAGGGGACTATATTCGTAGGCACTATATTCGTAGGCCATTATTCCGGAAATGAAACAGTGATCCGTCCACAGTACGTCCATTCTATGGTTCACACCACAGTTATACTTCCGGAAGTAGTGCCTAAAATTTAGCGCAAACAAATACGCAATTTTTCCGATTTTATTTTTATTTACCAAGAAGTAATTGTATTCATCCAGCATGGTTGGAACATTTGAAATGTCAGGCATTTGGCAGTAAGATGTTGCAGTACGAAGCGGATTTGAAGGCGCGTAGGTATTTTCCTGGTGACATTCCCAAACACCGGTAGGCGTATTAATATTTAGTGAAAAACTGTCAATTTTGAGAGTAATCGCGTTGGTGACGTGATTAAGAGAGCTGGAGTTATGTGGTTTGACTAAACTTATTCAGCCATTGGAAACAATCGTGTCAGTGGATGTCGTGACATTTTATCATGTTTGGTGGGCACATTTTCACATAGATCGGACAACCATAATTATAATGATCTTGCAACACATTTTCGGCAAATAAAATATTCGATTTTTAAAACATCAATATTGTTTGTGCATTATTTTATTTATTCGAAGCTTTGACTACACCAGACAGAAGTTAACATATACATCGGACAGCAGTTAATATATACATCGGACAGCAGTTTACATATACACCAGAAACCAGTTAACATATACACAATGTGGAATGTTGTTTGTTTCACACAAAATGAAAGGCTCTTTGTTTCACCCTCGGTTGTATATGTAGTCGACCTGGCTAGTTATGTATGTATGTATGTATGTATGTATGTATGTATGTATGTATGTATGTATGTATGTATGTATGTATGTATGTATGTATGTATGTATGTATGTATGTATGTATATGTATGTATGTATGTATGTATGTATGCATGTATTTTATTTATAATGTACACATCATTGCACAACGCCACAGAAAAATTATTTGGATGGGGTGCCATATAATACATTTATTATTATTATTATTATTATTGTTATTGTTTTTGTTGTCATTGTTATTAAACAAGGGGTTGTTGTAGACAGAAACCACGGGCGGTACGAGGATGGACATTAACACACGGTATCATACTCTTTTATATTTATATCCAGTCTCTTTATCCCATCTCCCTCCCCTTTCTCTTTCTCCTCCTCACCCCCCCCCCATACCAACATGTGTCACCTTGTCTTAGTCACAGGGCTGCAGCTGCGTATACTCGTTCGACCTGAGTGGGAACTCCCTCGGAGATCGCGAGCTTGGTTATCTCTCGCAACTTCTCAAGAAGAACCCGGGCATCCGACAACTGGTGGGTAAAACAACGGAGTATTACTAGTAAGGTTGTGGTGCGGTGTGCGACAAGAGAAACAATCTAACTTCTGTCAAATTGACTCGGCTGTGACATTGGTATACCTGTTTAAGGTAACAACATAACCCTTGTATAATTTGTCGAAAGACTGTCTCTTCCGATCGCAGCAAACTGGCACATAACAAATCGAGTAAATGACTTAATTAAAAAACATAATAACTGTAAACTTTACTTATTGTTCAACGTGAGGCAACTTGCATTTTAACATCAGATTAACGCAATAGACGGTTCACGGGGACTTACCTTACAACGTTTCTTGGATTGAATCATTATATCGATGTTTAAGATTTTATCGAACAACTGCGTCCGTAGAGAGTGCGTCAACACCGTCACACAGATGATTGTTCGAACGAACACGGTCGACACGCTGAACCTGTCTGGTACGTACACCTTTTTTTATAACATATATACATAGTTGCCAGTAGAGAGGTGGGAGCCGAAGCGATCATGCTTTCTCAGCAGCAAGGTCGAGAATCTTGTTTGCTCAAATAACGCATTTTATTTTCCACCCGCTTTTTTCGGTTGTTTTCCATATGTAATAACTAAAGAAGTTACAAAACTTTCAATATGTCTTCCAAGAGAGAGACTTGTTTGAAAAAACTTTAATTTGGAAATAAAAATCAATAATGTTACATACAAAATAAAACCGGAAATGCACGACAATCAATAAAAACGATATAGCATAGTTATTTTTATTTCTTGCTATTATTGCAGGTAGAAGGGACCAAGGGATTCTTTGAGTCTCTTCGGAACGACACTCTTGTGTTTTACAACGTTCTCATTTATTTCATTAATGTTACTGCTTTCACTTTTAATCTGACTATTTTAGGCAACAACCTGACAGA
>OY759274.1:41299841-41332341 GCA_963662155.1 Lamellibrachia columna
AAAACAGGTTTAATAAGGATTTATTCGAGTTTGCCGTTCAGCGTGATATGTAAACATTATATTCGTGTCGCAACATAGCATATGTGCCGTCGAGATATTAGAATAGATATAGTACCTTTAATGGCACCTTGTTTACTTTCAGAATAATTTCACAATTACTACGTTGAACTTGGCGTGGAACGGTTTTGGTTTCGAGGGGTGTGTCGCCATGGCGCATGCGCTTCATGCTAACAGGACGCTGGTCGAGTTGGATCTATCAAGTAATCGCATCCATACCCCGGCGCTATTTGAACTCACCAACGGACTCGTCTTAAACAACACGCTCGAGACATTGAGGGTAACTTGTCGGGCGATTTCCTAAGAGGTTTTAGTTATAATTACATAATCTAAAAACGTTTCTATAATAGTAAATTTAAGTTTATTTTATTTTATTACACTAAATATATACTACAAAAACAGATACGACTGATATCGTGATGATATTTTCTATTATACATGACGTCACACACACTCCTCTTGCAGTAATGTGGTCGCTGCTTATTCTGCATGACGTCATATTGTTGCACTGTGACGTCACACCCCCTCTCACTGCAGTACATAACATGCGATCACTTGGTTAATGACTTTAAAATGTTACCGATTGTCTTTTTTTTTTTATTAATTAAAACATCATCCCAAGTCAACGTCAGTTAATGCTGCACCAGAACAATTCATCTGTTGCCATTTATTACTATTCGAGTGAAATATTTTGTCTGCGTCCAGAGATTGCTGAATCGTTGCTCATTTTCTTTCCCAGCTCGGCGCCAATCCCATCCCGTCTGTCGCCACGACGCCCTTCCTAAGTAGACTGAAGGCCGCTCCACATATGGCGTTGACGCTACTCGATCTCTCAGTATGTCTTACGCCAACCTTTACTGAAGAGACATTATTCCTTATGGTTAAAAATTGGATTTAACAGATAAGAGTTTTGCTAATTTTGCTGCTGACGTAGTTGCTACTATGTCAGGTATTAAAACAATTTGCACGGGGATACCCCACTGTTTCGTCTTTTTATAGAGATAAATAATAAATGAAAATTTCTGCCAAGTTTTACTCAAGTGACATTAATCCTTGTAGGTCAAATATTGAATACATATTGTCGAAATTAAGATGTTTTTCCATGACTTAATAAGTTAAATAAAATGATTAATTTTACCATTTTTTTGTATATCTGACATATTGTGATTTATATAATATTAACAAATTAAATTGCAATATTCCAGCAAGTGTTATATTTGAATGGTACATAAATTTTGTGCCATGACTGATTATGACCAGACCACAGTATTTTGCTAATTTTACTGGTGACGTGTCAGATATTTCAAAAAGTTGCAAGGGACCCCCAACTTGTTTAGCCTTTTGAGGCTTCTAGGGTCTAATGGATTTCAAATAATCTTTAAAATGTAAAGTATCATTACTTTTATATCAGGGTAATCGGACACCTTAAGTCATAAAATATCGCGAAAGCAACACTTGTTGAGTGGATATTATTTATAAACAAACAAAATGTTATTAATACTGACACATTCAGTGTAACGTTGTCCCGACGTAAGTAAAACGGCCGTTCATTTAACCAATGAAAATCGTTGTAGAAGCTACATTACAAACGATGTAATATGGTTTCCATGTAGTAATCTTGTGGTGAAAATCTGGCCTGGGCTCATGTTTATCTTCAGTGTTGAATCTGGGCCTCGGTACGCTACAATGACTAGGTGAACAACGCACGTGAAACTAGTTATCCATATTTCATTTGTGACCTATTGAAATAACTCCCTGGATATGTTCTCATCCACGTCACTATCCCGTCACCTTCACATTACCCTCACGTCATATCAACATTATGCTGTCACATCACCTTCATGCCACCTTCACGTCATACACCCGTCGCAGTCACTTTACTCTCGTCATATCCTTGTTGTGCAATGCATTTGCATTTGAATTTGAAATTGTGGCATTTGCATCTAAATGCAGTGTTGTGCCCTGATCCGAATCAAGGACAATGTCATTTGCATTTGAATCAAAAACATTTAATTTTTTAAATGCGTATTTCAAATATAAACAATATTAAAATGGTCCATGAACATAGCTTGTATAATATTTGACATTTTGGTGTGGCGTCCATTAAACAATATGGTTCAAATAAAGATACACATATTAATATGAGTTTGCAATAGTCGGTACATGGAATACCATGTTTTTGGTCGCTAGACGGCGGGCGTGTATAAACGCAAAGCATCGCGGGATCGAGTGTCGACAGAAGTACAACACGTAATTGTGCAGTTTAAATTAGACAGTGGTAACAATGATTCATCCACCACAAAAACGCAAATAGGTAAATAATGACTGTTTCAGCAAAGAATAGCTCGTACCAGCAACAACGCTAACTGGTATTAAACAGAAATCACACCGCTCTGGCACTAGAACGCAACCATCGGCTGATCTGACGTTTGAATAACTTCGAACGCGACTGAGCATGCGTTGGCATACATACGCGATTGAGCACCACGGGTTATTTCACCTTTATATTAGTGTTATATTATGTACCAGAGGCGCCACGGGTTATTTCACCTTTATATTAGTGTTATATTATGTATCAGAGGCGCCACCGATTATTTCCCTTTATATTAGTGTTATATTATGTACCAGAGACACCACGGGTTATTTCACATTTATATTAATGTTATATTATGTACCAGAGACACCACGGGTTATTTCACATTTATATTAATGTTATATTATGTACCAGAGGCACCACGGGTTATTACACCTTTATATTAGTGTTATATTATGTACCAGAGACACCACGGCTTATTTCACATTTATATTAGTGTTATATTATGTACCAGAGACACCACGGGTTATTTCACATTTATATTAATGTTATATTATGTACCAGAGACACCACGGGTTATTTCACATTTATATTAATGTTATATTATGTACCAGAGACACCACGGGTTATTTCACATTTATATTAATGTTATATTATGTACCAGAGACACCACGGGTTATTTCACATTTATATTAATGTTATATTGTGTACCAGAGACACCACGGGTTATTTCACATTTATATTAATGTTATATTATGTACCAGAGACACCACGGGTTATTTCACATTTATATTAATGTTATATTATGTACCAGAGACACCACGGGTTATTTCACATTTATATTAATGTTATATTATGTACCAGAGGCGCCTCGAGTAGCCTCTATTATGGTCTTAATTAAGATCTTAAGATCAGCTCGAATTAACGTATGCAGTCAACACAGGCTACCGCTCCAGCTCCATCGAGTGTACGTGTGCATGAATGTGTTGTGTATCGCGTTGTTAGAAGATCATTGTGGACACGGATTTCGAGCCGATGGTAGAGGAGATTAGGCTAATCCGACCCGACTTCACCGTCATCTACGACCACTCGCTCCCCATCAACAAAGACAAACTGAAGAAAGACTTCGACCCGAAAGTCATCCTCAACGTCGACCCCGTCCGACTCCTCTACTACACGAAGAAGAACATGCGCATCATAGATTTCTTCAACAAGATTGACAAAGATCGCAACTATACCTTATCCAGAGAAGAGATCCGGCAAGCCATGGAGGTATGATAGAATGACGCATGTGTCACTACTTCACAGTGTGTGTGTGCGTGCGTGCGTGCGTGCGTGCGTGCGTTCGTGCGTGCGTGCGTGCGTGGCACCTTGAAAGAAATTAATTTTCTTTGATGAGCAGACTACAACAAAAGAACAATAGTTTACTACGTAAATCAAGAAATAGCGATTTTAACATTCTCCTTCAAGTTACGATGAGACGACGCACTGAATACATTTACGGTGCAATATTTTTGTGAATGTGAAAGTATATAATATGTGTACCTGTGCTACTGACTTGCAGGGCGACAACATATCCTTGAGCTCGAGTGCAATGGACACAATTATGGATTACATCGACGTGAATAAGGACGGAGAAATTGATTTGAGGTATTATTCTACCGAAATTTTGCACAGCTAATAAGTAATAAGTATTACAAACATAGACTGGGTTGAATTTGAAGGAACGTATTTGCTGCTCCTCGTAAGTAGTGGATAAATGTTGATACATACAGGGGACTGTTATGTGATCCGGTGTGTATACATTTATTTTACGCCGACTCTGTTGTAAAATTAGGTTACTTACTAAAACGAGGAATACAAATTTTCGGCCAGTTAAATCGGTTTTCTCCAAAAAGTTCCACTGCAATTATCCCTTCTCCTCCTCTTCTTCTTCTCATCCTCCTTCTCATCACCTTTATCTCCTTCTCGTTCTCCTTCTCCTCTCCTTCTCGTTCTTCTTTTTCTCTTCCTCCTCCTCTTCTTCCTCCTCTTTTTGTTCTTCTTCTCTTCCTTCTCCTCCTCTTCATCCACCACCTCCTCCTCCTTCTTATTCTTCCAACACAGCTCATGACTCTGTATTAGCCACATATAAAATGTGATTACAGTATTGTCAAGCGAGACGCTAATTAGTCGTCAGCTAAAACTCATCCCTGATCAGTCACAAGTTATCAGATTGAGTTGTGTAAAATTCACTCCCGCGCATGGTTGAGCTAGTTTTGCGCCAGGTTCGATGCAAAATTCATTTCTACAACCGGTGCAATGGTCCCGAAAACATCGAAAAGATTGGCACGCCACCTAGCGAATACGCAACATTTACTGGTTCCTCTGTTTTCCGCCAGGGAATTCGCAGAAGCCGAACGACGGTTCAAGCGGATGACGCAACAAACGCTGAAGAAACAGGAGGAACGGGCGCGTCTGGAGGCGGCTCAAGGGGTGGGTCATTTATCCGCTTTACCAGGCGCCAGCTTCTCGTCCACCTATCGACCCGACCTGGCCAAGGTGATGCTTGAGTCGACGTCCACCACCAAGGCGCCAGCCATGCCGACTTCCAATCTGGGCGACAAGCCGGCCGGACGCCTCCCACTACCACCGATCAAGCCAAAACCAAAATCACCGTCGATGCATTGAAAGCACCGGGTGTCAACCCAGCTACTGAAATCGAAAATGAAACCACCAGTAATGTAAAGTACAGTTCTTTTCGCATTTGCAAGGGTTCAACTGAAATTGCAGTTTGCGATGGCAAAGTCGTGGCTACAGTGGACCAATATGGACGCCGACCAAACTGAAATCGAAGCCTTTATTGTAGAAGTCAGACTACTGGGCATTGCAACTATTCAGCACGGTGCCACAGTAGATAGTGGTGAGCTTAACAATGAAGTTTTAGCGTCGGTGACCTATGCCAGCACTTCTCAGTACTGTCTGATGACGACGCGATCCGAAAATATACATCCGTGTTCCTTTCGTGTCGAATTCCAACAACATTGATATGTGGTTTTTAAGACGCAATGAATCTGGTCTGCGCTTTTTCAAAAGTGACTAGAATAAGGCAAGAGTATATGATGTAATGTTATCGTCCCTGGTCATTGACCGTCCTTGGTGCTTATATATTATAGAATGAGGTCATATCTGTGGTGATCGTATATGCTTTATTAATTCCTGTTTGCAATATACAAGCCACATGCAGTACGTGAAAGAGACTAACTACTTTCGTAGACGAACATTAAGCCGCAGAACTTGCAAGAAGAAGGTGTAATGGTATATTAAGGACATAGGAATCGTTGCGGGAATCGAGTTAGTATCCTCTATATGGCGAATTCCATTGTGGTCTACAAAAATTGTAGTTTCTCTTACGACGTTGAGAGCACAACAAGTCAAATATTTGAAATATATGACATAGTTACAGCTGAGCATCATAATTAGTAAAATACTGTAGTCCTTGTGCCCATCGTCGAATAGATACAGCACTGTGTATGGACAAACTGCTGAGGAAGGTGGAGTGCCTCTTCCCACCAGCATACATCCCTCCGTCCCTACTGTTCTCGCCTTCGACAACATCGACATACAAGAAGAAGTCCTAAGCGGAGCAAGAACGTCCCATCGGGTCAATGGTATCATTGTTGAACCAATGTCCTCGTCACGCGCCCCAGTCACATCTGTCAAAAAGAAGGACAAGTAACACACAATAAAGCCATTGGAAGTACCCCTCCCAAGGTACGTGCTTAGGAAAAGAAATTGTCCTTCACCAATTGTACCATCTGACCTGGCAACAGGGCCATCAAGTTTTGCAACTATGTCATCTCTATCAAATTATCCTTACATCTTGAAAACATGTAAGGACAATTTGATAGATAACTATCTCACGGCAGAGCATAGGGCATCATCGCTGAGGAAACTTCGGCGTCAGATCTCATTGCAAAGTCTTGGGAAAGTCAGACCTTGGGAAGGCACGAATAAAGTCAGACCTGGGGAAGGCACGACTAAAGTCAGACCTTGGGAAGGCACGAATAAACTCAGACCTTGGGAAGGCACGAATAAAGAAGGACGAGTCCGATGTTGCTTGATTGGATGATCTCCTGGATAACAACTGGACGAAACCTTTTGGCAGTGATCCATCAGATCTTGTTAGTATACCTACTGGGGCAATATCTACCAGTGGCCTCCTCACAGCTCGCCATCAGGGAGAAGAAGCATACACAGTATCCCAGGAGCAGCGGCTTCAAAAGGGAGAGGGCTTCCATGACATAAGCTCAGGGTGAAAACATTTAGTGATATGAAACAGAAAACGGCTATAGGTCCGACTAAAGAAACTGTCTTGAAAGCTGAGCGAAAGTGTTTCGGGAGCATGGTTTTCATTGCCCAAAAAAGAAAAATTGCGTGATATCCTATGTCATCCCATTACCCTGGGCGCTAGCAAACACTGACGGCACTATGAAAACACAAATAAAGCTGTTCTGTCGAAGCACCTAGAGAACAAAGTATCACCAGCTGAAGAAATCCCTCACTCAAATGCTACCCTCATCGATGCAATGGCACTCATCCAGAAACTTCATGGGGAGAATCGCACATTCAACAAACTCTCTTCCCACAAATGCTCCACGCAAGCGAGGGAAGTGAGAGGCGGCTCCTGGCATGTACGGAGAGCAAGAACAAACTCCCTACTTTTCTAGCTGAGAACTGGAAAGACCAACATAAGAGAGCGAAGCTGGGAAACAGAAGTATGTTTGTCACGTGCGGTGATCTCTGCCTGAAGTTTACCGACGGAGGTTGGCAAGAAGTTGACGATCTAAAATCAAACCAAGAAGTGGCTGAAACATGCCGCAGACAACTACCCAGGACGAGATGTATGTACCGACTTATTGGGACTTCATTCATGCACTGTATGTGATACTGTCAGTGCACTTGCCGGGCAAGGAAAGCTGAAAGCGTTGAAAAGTATCCTACGTCACGAGAAGTTCAGCGAAGCTTTTGCATCACTCGGTAACAACTGTAACCTCCCCACTGAGATCTTCAATGTCATCCAAGATTTCACATGCCAACTTTACTGCCGCAACACTAAAACGAGTGATGCCAAATGTTCCGCAGCCGAAGCGGGGAAATCGAGTCCGGACAGCTTCCCCCACACACTTCGACAACACATTTCGACAACACACACGTCGAGCAAACTACCAGGCTGCCATGTGGCGATGTAGTTTGATTAAATCCCCGGACATTCCCATCCCCAGCGCAGATCACTGATGGATAGCAAGTGGAAACGGCATTCCAGTTATCAAGTGGATGACAGGTTCCCCAGCTCCGGAAGTGGTGTTAAGTCTCCTGTCATGCAAGTGTGCTTGATCTTGTCGGCCACATGACTGCACATGCATCATCAACGGACTCAAACGTACAGAAGCCTGCAAGTTGTTGACGAGTTGTTGACATGTTCCAACATGGCGAATGGCGACGAAGAACTTAATCAAGACGAAAACGTTTCGTCTGACAGTGATGACGGCTGAACGACCATTGCATACATACAGTGATATATGAAATGACTGCAATAAAATATGTATGAGTCTACGTATAACACTGATACAAATACAATTGCTGGAAGTCGATATGGGAAATGTTTATTAGAAATGATGGCATCTATAACAACAAATTGAGAATTGTTTGTGAAAACGGCACTATCGGGGCTGGTTGTAGGAATGGTTTGGCTCTTAATGCACAGACATAAAGGTGTATCTGAATATACAATTCTTCTAGCTCATTTGTTATGGATTACTCCTAACTATAACCAATGTATTATCTATTTGTATTATCTATTTGTTATGGATTACTCCTAACTATAACCAATGTATTATCTATTTGGCATGCATTAACATATGAATCACATCTGTGAGTTTTTTTTATGAAAACGGCACATTTCTTACATATTTTCTCAATTATCTCGACACTTAGTGAACCAATTTCAATTTAGTGTACATTAAGATATGTCAAATGACATACTGAACACATTTTATCTTGGGGTGCATGTGCCTCAGACCAGCCGATTAAAAGTCACGACAAAATTTAAGAGATATGCTAAAAATTGGCGGCCATTTTGGAAAATGTCCGCCAAAATAAGCTTAGCTGTGAAACATTTTTTTTCAGACAGGCAAGATATTAGGCTACCTAAAACATAGTTGGGTTTTGCCCTCTCCTTTTGTAGTCAAATGTTGTCCGGCTCATGGGCTAATGTGCTCTGATCATGAAAAGTCACTACACGACATTTATTTACTATTAAAAAATAAAAAGGAATATTGGAATTTGATATGTTCTAAAAGTAATTTATCAAGTCATGGAAAAAACACATTTTAGCTCAATTTCGACAATATTTGACTCACAAGGAGTTATGTCTTTTCAGTAAAACTTGGCCAATATATTCATTTATTATTTATCTCTAGAAGAAGGTAAACATGTAAATATCTTATTTAGTAACAAATATTTCAACAGCAAAATTAACAGAATTGTTATCAGAGCCCAAATTTTACCCACAGTCAGTAACGTCAGTTAACCAAATTTATATTTTTATTTATCTCTATACATGAAGACAAAGCTTATCAAGTCCATGAAAAATTAAGGTTTTGCTATCTTGAAAGCACCATCCTAACCAATTGTTCTGGTAAATGCCATATAACGTTAACATTGTTATCAAAACCCAAATTTGACTCACAAGGAACAATGTCGTTTTAGTAAAGGTTCGCCAAGATGGTCATTTATTATTCAGTTCTAGATACATTGAAAAAAATTGATGAAGTGGTGGGCAAGAAATTAGGCTTTGCTATCTTGAAATCACACTCCGAACTAAATTTTCTGTAACGAATCAACGACAGAGGTTATCCGCAAGAGGCCGCCACGTGAATAAAATTTTATAATGTTTTTGGTTCTTATTCATGCTCCACCTCTTACTGCTGTGTCATGTTTAACCTCTTACTGCTGTGTCGTGTTTAACCTCTTACTGTTGTGTCGTGTTTAAACTCTTACTGATGTGTCGTGTTTAAACTCTTACTGCTGTTTCGTGTTTAACCTCTTACTGTTGTGTCACGTTTAACCTCTTACTGCTGTGTCGTGTTTAGCCTCTTACTGTTGTGTCACGTTTAACCTCTTACTGCTGTGTCGTGTTTAGCCTCTTACTGTTGTGTCGTGTTTAACCTCTTACTGCTGTGTCGTGTTTAACCTCTTACTGCTGTGTCGTGTTTAACATCTTACTGTTGTGTCACGTTTAACCTCTTACTGCTCTGTCGTGTTTAACCTCTTACTGTTGTGTCGTGTTTAAACTCTTACTGATGTGTCGTGTTTAACCCCTCACTGCTGTGTCGTGTTTAACCCCTTATTGTTGTGTCGTGTTTAACCTCTTACTGTTGTGTCGTGTTTAACCCCTCACTGTTGTGTCATGTTTAACCCCTTACTGTTGTGTCGTGTTTAACCCCTTACTGTTGTACGTGTTTAACCCCTTACTGTTGTGTCGTGTTTAACCCCTTACTGTTGTGTCGTGTTTAACCCCTTACTGTTGTGTCGTGTTTAACCCCTTACTGTTGTGTCGCGTTTAACCCCTTACTGTTGTGTCGTGTTTAACCTCTTATTGTTGTGTCGTGTTTAACCCCTTACTGCTGTGTCGTGTTTAACCTTTCACTGCTGTGTCGTGTTTAACCCCTTACTGTTGTACGTGTTTAACCCCTTACTGTTGTACGTGTTTAACCCCTTACTGTTGTACGTGTTTAACCCCTTACTGTTGTGTCGTGTTTAATCCCTTACTGCTGTGTCGTGTTTAACCTCTTATTGTTGTGTCGTGTTTAACCCCTTACTGCTGTGTCGTGTTTAACCTTTCACTGTTGTGTCGTGTTTAACCCCTTACTCTTGTACGTGTTTAACCCCTTACTGTTGTACGTGTTTAACCCCTTACTGTTGTGTCGTGTTTAACCCCTTACTGTTGTGTCGTGTTTAACCTCTTACTGCTGTGTCGTGTTTAACCCCTTACTGCTGTGTCGTGTTTAACCTCTTATTGTTGTGTCGTGTTTAACCCCTTACTGCTGTGTCGTGTTTAACCTCTTATTGTTGTGTCGTGTTTAACCCCTTACTGCTGTGTCGTGTTTAACCTTTCACTGCTGTGTCGTGTTTAACCTTTCACTTCTCTGTCGTGTTTAACCTTTCACTGCTGTGTCGTGTTTAACCTCTCACTTCTGTGTCGTGTTTAACCTTTCACTGCTGTGTCGTGTTTAACATTTCACTGCTGTGTCGTCAAAGGTGATATGATTCGTTTCGTCATTTCTTGACCACCTTTTCGACAGATACAATTAACTGCCCTGTGTAATATGATTGCCTCTCAAAGCAACAAACTCCAGATGGCAAATGGACAATGAAGCCTTTGACTTCTCGAGAGTCCAACATTGTTTCGTTTTTGTTTAACCCGCCCTTGTGATATATTTTTAAGTTTTCTAAACATATTCAGTATGCTGGCATTTAGACAATCAGTAAACAATTTGTTCCATTCATATATTGCTCTCCGTGAAAATTAACCTTCATTATTAACAATGTTGCTATTTCACTAAGCGCTACTTCGTTCTCTCTACGTCATCTTCGTTCTCTCTACGTCATCTTCGTTCTCTCTACGTCATCTTCGACACTGCATTCGGGGCTGATAGCTCAATAATGCTCTGTAAGTAGCATTTCAGAAAGTCACAAATGGCGTTACGCTGCTCATTTTCTCTATACGTTTAAAGAAGGTTTCAGAAACAACCCAAAAGAAGCGTCTTTACGAAGTCATCCTGGTGTAGATACACAATTGTTCTATGTATCCCAGCTCACATACAAACCCATAACTCAGTTGGCTATAGTTCGTGAACTACTTTATGCAAATGCTAAGAAAACTTGAATACATGCAGGCCAACAAGTCTACTGACGCTGCAAACTGTTACGGTTTAGGCTTAGACCTGCAAAAGAGCATTTCTGTACGAACCTTCAAGGGTGGAACCTGATCCTGGTCAAGTCTTCATAATAATAATAATTAAACAGAAACTTTTCGTAATATTATGATTATTGTTGTTGTTGTTGTTGTTGCTGTTGTCGTCGTTGTCGTCGTTGTTGGTGTTATGTCCTATGCCCCAGAAAAAAACAAACAAAGCAGAAGACCCGACGCCATGTCAAGTACGTCTATAGCGGAAGCAGAAGGCTGGCCAAATGGATGCTGTTTTCAGGTTGAGTGCTACATTTGTCTGACAAACAACGATAAAGCACATATAATTGTTTACATCTCATGTAGACGTGCATTTGTAAGCACATTATGCACGGCAGCGGTTTACTTTACGACCTAATGTTGGAATCTACCAGTGATTGATGTTATCTACGTAAATGTAGTCCAATAAAATCCTTGGTGTGAGATCGTGTCACATTCCTAGCACTGTCGAGCTTTGTTCTACACTCGGAGCAAACTGTGCATGTAACCGTGAAGTAGGCCTGCGCTTACGTATAAGTACCAAATGGGAAGCATCTGATGCGCTTCAAAGCAAGAGCCTTGACATTTAAACACGGATTTTAGTGCACCATATGGTGAATATTTGTGCAGTCGATTATATAACAAATCAGTCACTGGTTGTGCGGACTTAAAGTAAACCTTCACCCATACCTTACCGGTCGACTTAAAGTAAACCTTCACCCATACCTTACCGGTCGACTTAAAGTAAACCTTCACCCATACCTTACCGGTCGACTTAAAGTAAACCTTCACCCATACCTTACCGGTCGACTTAAAGTAAACCTTCACCCATACCTTACCGGTCGACTTAAAGTAAACCTTCACCCATACCTTACCGGTCGACTTAAAGTAAACCTTCACCCATACCTTACCGGTCGACTTAAAGTAAACCTTCACCCATACCTTACCGGTCGACTTAAAGTAAACCTTCACCCATACCTTACCGGTCGACTTAAAGTAAACCTTCACCCATACCTTACCGGTCGACTTAAAGTAAACCTTCACCCATACCTTACCGGTCGACTTAAAGTAAACCTTCACCCATACCTTACCGGTCGACTTAAAGTAAACCTTCACCCATACCTTACCGGTCGACGAAACATTGCGTTGTTTTCGCACCTTCCACCACGTATTCGTCGCTAGGCACGTCTGTGACGTCAGAGCGTGGAACAGATTATGCACGTAGGTGGCGCTACACGTAAAGGAGCGTTAATTTCTTCCCGCTTGTGGACGCTTGTCGTTTATATCTACGGAAGGCAGAGGCGCTCCTTCGCCAGATCAAAGCTGTTTTAAATTATCTCTGGCTTATGAATGGTTCTGACAGAGCAATAAATTAGACTGCACCATGCGACTGTCGCATATATATCGGCTTTGTGTAGAAACGTGTATGGAGCCAGCTATGGCAAACAATTGGCTTAGGCGAGGCACACCATGGGGCGCCACTGTTCTTTCTACGTCCCCCCACCCCCCGATAGGTAGCTCCAGTGGTAGGCTCTACGATAGGACGAACATCTCTTGTAGCAACATGCCTCCAAGTGATGCCAATTATATACGAAGTATACGAAGTGTATCGTAGAATATGCATTTAGAGAGTTAAATACGGTCTACGCATGTATAGGTATGTTATCCTAATCCTAAGCATTCGACGAATTCCAGCCAACATTTCACATGGAACCTAGTATAGACAACAACGTCACGCCGACGCCTAATTTCGGTAAATCTATTACTTTTTTTCTTAACATCTTTGTAACCCTGGCTTCGGATCTTGTTGCACACATGAGAAATAAAATAAGTGGACTCTGCTTAATAGAATCAGCCGTTTAGTAGAATCAGATATAGTGACTGGACATAATCATTCCCTAATCTCATCGTACCAAATATGTTATTTAATAAAATCAAATTGCTCTGTCCCGAAGTAATTATATTAAGCGTAGTCCACTGTATACTAGTAAATGCAACACTATTCTAATGATTATTGTCTAAATGACTGATAATGGCTCTACCTTTCAACTAATTCGGACCGTCACAAAGATGTAACCTGCATGCTACACACGCTTAACCTTCCGAAGAATCTAACCAGGTCAGTTACATTTCGGGTGAAACCAGTACAGACGTGCATCTAGTTATTGACATATATGCTTCGTTAATCAATCAGTCATTTCGCGATAACGTAGAGACAACCGCGTTCAAAGTGCAAGACGGAGGAGGCGTAGATATAACACTGAACAAAGTTACTCGCTTGCTGCGACA
This sequence comes from Lamellibrachia columna, assembly GCA_963662155.1. Taxonomy (NCBI): domain Eukaryota; kingdom Metazoa; phylum Annelida; class Polychaeta; order Sabellida; family Siboglinidae; genus Lamellibrachia; species Lamellibrachia columna. The sequence goes on from OY759274.1 coordinate 41,313,491, forward strand.
CCGCTTGCAGGTGTACTGTTTATTATGATACACATTTGTGATCACACACAGGTGAATTTCATAGTTGCTGAGATACGTGATTAAAAGAAAACGACAGTTTTGTCATGAACAAGCACTCAGGTGATCGTCTACAGTTTATCCAAGACAGAAACCGTGGGAAGCGGATTGGTTAGGGATACACGTGGCAGTCTTATTGAATAAGCCGTTAAACTGAGTGTAAATACCACAGGTATGGAAAACTCTGGTTCAGGCGCTTACGGATCTGTCAGTTTGACAGGTAAGTGAATTGTAATGTATGTAACCAAATGAAGCATGACTAAACTCATGTAATACTCATACAAACTCATTTGGTGGCAGTTTCACTAGCCCGTTTATGGTGGCCATTTTAAAATGGTGGCCATTTTAAAATGGCCACTAGTTGAAAAAATATGTTCATAACGTTGCCTTGCCAACAGGGGAATTCATGCCGAAAAAGGATTAATTCTAATATGTGAAACAAACCATATTTAAATAAACCCAATATATATGTGAGTTTTTCCTTATTTGTAATTGTCACCATTTCAAAATAGTATACTTTTCTCCGATGTGTTCACATACATTTTGACCCACAGGTAGCAATGTTGATTATATATCTGACATTTCCAGCTAATTAGACGGACGCTTATATTGGTGTGAAGGATCACGCACTAAACGTTGTATGGAACAAAAATAAAGTTGTATATCAAGGCTTAGGAGACGTGTTTAAGGCGATACGAACGAAATACTTGCAACACATTGCATAAAGAAAATGTAATTTGTAATCAATTTAAAACGGTTGCATTTTGAATTAAAACTCCACTATTGATGTGGTTTGTTTGAAGAAATTATATCGGTGTAATATATTGTTAGACCATGTGCGCATTTGCACCATTCCACCCTAACAACCTGTGGAATTGAAACTGTGTCCAGTCTCTGTGTTAACCACTAACATTGGTTGTTCAGATTTCGCTTGGATATATCCCCGTAAGCAATGTTTGGTAAACGATACTCGCCTAAATTTACCGAATCGCAAATGCACTACATGTCTAATGATTACTTACTTGTTAAATCTTGTTAACACAATAGTTAACACTTTTGATTAATTGAAGCATAATATCAGACAGCATCTCGTGAGTGTCGGTTTTATTTAAAGTTTATTTGACGACAAACTAATACCCAGTTGCATTGATCTATGTGATGCACACTAGCTAGCATGCACACTAGCTAGTGACCTGACATACAAGTGTCGTGTCGGGATGGTGTAGACGGAAACCACCAATGATCCAAGATTTAACCAGATTTAACAAGATTACTATTCAAAACAACATGCTCCAGTTGACACGTGGACAAAGAAACCACTGCCTTATCGGGAGACAAACAAGCTTTCGTCTATGTACAGCATATGTGTCAATTGTGTTTCTAAACATATTCACACGGCTGTGCACAATGAGCATAAGCATTCTTTTCCATTCTTTTACCGTCGTCTGTGACAACGAATATGCTCTTATGTATAATCTACGCTATTCTTTTACTAATGCATTTCACCAGCAATTGTTACTCCTCAGTAATTTTCCTTGATGGTTATTCTTATAATAATATCCCCCATGTTATATCCAGACTCCCACGTGTTTATGTGTGTGTAGACATTTACCATTTCGTACCATCTCTAGTTGTGTTATCTGCTACTCTCCAAGAAATCCATCCCAGCTGGTTCCTGTCCGCTTTAACGGTCATCCTCCATGCTGGTTGTGGCGGCCTCTTTTCGCTTTACCTTCGTAGGTCCAAGTCTTTGTCTGTGTTGTTTCTCCGTATCTTCTAAGTGTGTCACCAATCTGTCTCCGCCGTCTGATTGTTTTCGGCAACATACAAGCAGGTTGTGTAGCTCTTCGTTCGACACTTTCATTGGCCAATGTATCTATAGTATTCCTCATTTTAAAGGGCCTTTGAAAAACGTTCAAATTATTACGACGTCGGTATAACATCAAACAGGTATATTATAGAAAGAACATCAAGACAATTACTTGCCAGTTTTCAAGCCATATTACTTCAACTCTGCTCCGCCAGTGGCCCAGTGTAACGCTTTGCGATGAGTTACTATCGTCGACATCGTACTAGCGAGATAACGGCGACAACGTACTAGCGAGATAACGGCGACAACGTACTAGCGAGATAACGGCGACAAGTTATCGACAATAATTTAAATAGTTCTGTGCCACTTATGTTGTAGATAGAGAGCAATGCATTGCACAATGACTAAGCACTGTGTTGCAGAGTGCCAAGGTCCGCTGTAAATGCACCAATGGAAATAGCAGCGTGCGCAGTAAACATTTGTGTTGTTTTGTGCACAATCTTGCGTGAGTGCGTGCGTGCGTGCGTGCGTGCGTGCGTGCGTGCGTGCGTGCGTGCGTGCGTGCGTGCGTGCGAGGAGTGAGAGACTGTGTGTGGGAGAAAGAGAGACACAGAGAAACAGAAACAGAGAGACACAGAGACACAGAGCGAGCAATGCAGATAGAGAGAGAGAGAATGACAGATATTGACCTACAGGCAGACGGACAGACGGAGATGGGGTAGAAGCACACACAGGCGACGATCTGCATTTCAAACGAATGACTTTGTAATCATGCGTTTTCATTGTAGACGAATCGGACGTGGAATTCGAGCCAAAAAGGGGCTGCTGGCATCGATGTTTTCCCCCGGGATTTTGTGCAGAATGTAAAGAGCTACTGAAACTCTCCTGGCCACTGGTATGTATTCTAAATACCCAAAGCTTGCTTTGTTGTGATAATAAAGTCACAGACACTTGAATTCGACGCATATTTTGAAAATGACATATTCGGCTGCAGTGATTGAACCGATTATTTTAGTTATTGTTGTTTTGAGATCATCTACGGATTGTGACCTTCCTTTGCATACATTGCCCTTAATATACGATAGTCGCAAAGATAGACATCTGGCGAGCGCGGCGAATTCACGTCTGTCTGCAGCGGCAAGGTCGACGTCTGAAGCATGTGCACAGATATCAACCAAATCAAAGATATTAAAGATATCCATCCGAAACTTTCCAAAATGATCATGCAATGTGTGGAGCAAATGGATGCCCAAGAATGTGTCATTTGGTATAAAATGTTATGCTTCTATACATTTGGTATAAAATGTTATGCTTCTATACATTTGGTATAAAATGTTATGCTTCTATACATTTGCATTGCCGTGAAGAATCACCCTTTGTGAAAGGTGAACAACTGAAACATTGCTTGTTTGCCTCGACTGTCAACAGCTGGTCACTCAGATAGCCATGGCGGCCGTGCCAACGACCAGCATCATCTTTTGTGGTCAGTTGGACGCAGTGTCCCTTGGAGCTGTCTCTCTGGCCAACTCCGTCATCAATGTCACGTGTCTTGCAGTCGGCATGGGATTGGCTACAGCGTGCGACACACTATTTTCGCAGGTGAGATTGTTGGTGTAGAATTAAATTGCGATGTGTGGAATTAAACATTTATTTGACGTGACATAAGTGACGTTGAGCAGGCATACAGTGCATTCGCATGTTCGTTGGTAGAAGGAATCGGCAGTGAAACTGTGCATGTTTAAAGGCTTTCATAAGTGAGGGCTTTGTGGCCATTTGTCTTTCATTGGACACGTGTGCGCATTAATATATCACTATTTTGGTAAACATTGACTAGCACCGCATATGGTGACGTTTTATATCAACGACATGATGGCAGTGGCTGTCAATAAATTTCAGGATTTTAGATGGTTCAGTTTTCTTATAATCAAACAAACTGTTTGCATGATCACCTATGTGCAATAACATATTACATTTTAAAGCCAGCAACATTTCTGGTTTTCAAGCGGCACTATCTATTTATAATAAATGTCGTTATACGCACTGTTTTGTGTGCATCAGAGTTACGGGAGCAAGAACAAGACTCTTGTGGGTGACTACCTGCAGAAGTCACTGCTCATTCTCGCCCTGGCCTGTCTACCCTGCTGGGCCATACATCTCAACACAGAGTCGCTGCTGAGACTGCTCGGTCAGGACGAGGAGATCGCCAGGTGATAATAATGAGAATAATAATAATAATTATTATTATTATTATTATTGTTATTATTATCATCATTAGTATTATCATTGTTTGTGTCATTGTCGTGTTGTTTTATTATTATTATTATTATTATTATCATTGTAGTAGTAGTAGTAGAAGTAGTAGTAGACAATCATGCGATATGTCCATCCAACATTAAATGAAACGATTTTAATTAGTTAACTGAACGACTGTTTTACGGACAATACGGAATTTATTAGTATTTCTAACATATCGGTTGGTTTAACGTAATATCCATACGACATGTGTTATTGTCTCCAAGTACATGGGGTTAAAACTCATGGAGCAACTCAGTATGTATTTGTATAAAACAATAATAATTTTGTTTTCATCAGGTTGGCCGGGCGATATCTTTTACTCTACATGCCGTCGGTGGCCGTAAGTTCTCGTTTGCGTGCGTGTGTCGTGCGTGCGTGCGTGCGCGGGCGTGTGTGTAAATGCATGACTGTTTGCATGACCTACCAATGTAAATATTCAGTAATATAAAAAAAATGTGTCACGTGCTAAAACACTAAACAGATTTACTATGCAGTGGGGACACGATGGGACTTTGGTAAACTGTCTCCACATATCCAAAGTTCCTTATATCCACCGACACAAATTTCAGAGTTTTTAAGCGGATGTTCCGTGTGTCGGGAGTCTTCATAACGAGAGTCCACTGAACGTGTTCACACAAAAAGAACAAGGCACTTTAGATACATTAGTGCAAGATCTTTATATTCAGAAGAATGGCTCATTATTCTTAAAAGAGAATGTCGCAATTTCTTTGTTTTGTTTGTATTTTGCAGTTTGCCTTCTTCTTCATGGTGCTCGCTAAATATATGCAAAACCAGGTAATGAAAATTCCTTCATTAATTAGTTGTCATTTTCGACGTTCCAGTAGTACATTGAAAATTGTATGTAGTGCTACTATTGTTGCTAACTAAATAACAGCGATGATGATATTAGCAGCTGTGATCAGATATAGGAACGTTTATGTTGTTGCAGAGTTATGTATGCAAAACCTTTGATAAATGTCGTCTGATGCATTTTACATTTACCTTCTATAAATATGACCTTCCAACCCTTGTTGTTCATAAAAGACCAATGATGTTGGTTAAAAGCAAATTGCAAGTTGGTGACATTGTTGTTGTTATTATTGTTTTTATCGTTGTCGTTGTTGTTGTTGTTGTCGTCATAGCCGTCATCGTCGTTGTTGTTTTCGCTGTTATTGTTGTTGCCGAATTCATCACCATCGTCGTCAAGTCAACGCCGTTGTCGCTGTTGCTGTCGCTGTGGTTGTTGTTGTTGTTGTTGTTGTTGTTGTTGTTGTTGTTGTTGTTGTTGTTGTTGTTGTTGTTGTTGTTGTTGTTGTTGTTGCTACTCAGTTCATTGTTCACTTCGTAGCATGATGTGTTAATTGTGAGTTTGGTTCCGCAGAATATAGTTCTTCCGAGTGTCGTCATCGGAGTCGCTACGAACGCCGTCAACGCCGGACTACATTACGTGTTTGTGTACACGCTCGACCTTCGCACAGAGTAAGTCGTCCTGGTCAGTGTAATGTAGTTCGACAGTAAAGACACTGAGTTATAAGAGACATGCCAAGTCTCCTGCTTTGGGAAAGAAATCTCGTGTTTTGCCAATATTGTCCTATCTCCTGCTTCTACCTGTTTTCCTTCTTTTTGAATCAATTCCACATTAACTATTAAAAGTTGCAAAACAACAACGACATCTGTGAGACCTTTATTTTTCAAAGATGTCCACATTATGGAGAGGGCTACCTCCTTCGCACACACACGGCCTCCTTCTTTTGTTTAACCCCCAGCAGGAAAGTCTCCTTCCTCCTAATTATTGAACTGTGGTAGGTTATGTTAGTGTTACGGGCTAGTGGTAGGTTATGTTAGTGTTACGGGCTAGTGGTAGGTTATGTTAGTGTTACGGGCTAGTGATAGGTTATGTTAGTGTTACGGGCTAGTGGTAGGTTATGTTAGTGTTACGGGCTAGTGGTATGTTATGTTAGTGTTACGGGCTAGTGATAGGTTATGTTAGTGTTACGGGCTAGTGGTATGTTATATTAGTGTTACGGGCTAGTGGTATGTTATGTTAGTGTTACGGGCTAGTGGTATGTTATGCTAGTGTTACGGGTTAGTGGTAGGTTGTTCGTGCTTCTTTCAATATCCATATTTAAATATGATTATTCTTGTATCACGAGGACAATGTACAATGTACAAATATGTTGCATGTATAATCGATCTCAAAGATAATAGCAGTTACACTGCATTCAATATATTTTGAATATATCCATATTAATTGTCTACGGATTGTGTAACTGCTAGCAGCGTGAATATGTTTAAAAACAAGGTTGACACATATCTCAGGAGGGCGGGTTACACGTAGATGAACATTGTTGGACTCTCGATAAGCAAATGGCTTCCTTGTCCACTTGCCATCTGGGCCTTTGGCTTGGATGGCAAATCTTGTTAAATTAAGCTGTCTAATAAGAAACAAAAACGAAACGATCCTTTCATAATTCCTTTGACTCCTGTTTTATCTACAACGTATTTTCGTATAACCCTTGAAATAATTGACATTTTGACAATAATATGACATTTATATATTGCTACAGTTTTGAAAATTACAGTTACATGCTACAGTAATTTTGCAACCCTTCTCCAACCGACCGCATTCTCGGCATATTTGATATTGCTGGTTTTTATCATCATCATCGTCGTCGTCGTCGTCATCAACATCATCATAATCACCACCACCATCATTATCAGCATCATCATCATCACCATCACCACCATCATCATCGTGATCATCATCATCACCACCACCATCATCATCATCGTCGTCGACATCACCATCGTCATCATCACCACCACCATCATCATCGTTATTATCGTCATCATCGTCATCATCATTATAATTATCATCATCATCATCATCACGACTTCATTCTGCATATGGAGATAGACAGAAATGTTTCAATAATAATAATAAAATAATAATAATATTAATACACATTCATTATAAACCTGATCAAATATGCAATTTACGTTCGTAAGTCTCATGAGAGTTTAAAACATAAATATACAGGTAAATTTGGTTCCCTCACTCATCTGTTGACCAGGTCGGTTGTAGGGGAGCGACGCCTCGGCAGCCTCGATAGAAATGCAGTACCGCTTAAACATTTATAATTACATAAGATAGCACATTGTAATAAGATAGCATATTGTAATAAGATAGCATATTCTGTTGCAGCGGGTCGGCGCTGGCCCAAGTGGCGGCCAACTTCACGGCCTTGACTCTTACACTGCTCTACATCGTGTGTTCCGGCTGCTGCAAGGACACGTGGGCTGGTAAGGTGGCAGCAATCACAAGTCGTCGTTGTCGTCGTTATCGTTGTCGTCGTCGAGTGATAAAAAGTAATGCTTGGAGGAGTAGCCATAATATAGCGTCTCGTCTCAGGCACTGAATGTAACGTGGTAATATTGAGGGGGCGTGTCTCAACTTTTCATCTCCCATTGTTTCGAGGGCCAATCTCCCATCTCCCACCTGTTTCGAGGGCCAATCTCCTATCTCCCACCTGTTTCAAGGGCCAATCTCCCACATCCCACCATTTTGAGAGTACCTCTTCCACCTCCCACCTCCCACCTCCCACCTCCCACCCCCACCCCTATTGTTGACGCCAACATCCCATATCCCACTTCCTGCCAGAACCCCCTCAATATTGTGATCCGAACCCATTTAAAACTGATGCTTATTTTGTTTTTAAATTAGTTCTCTCGTAAGTTAGATGCTGGATAATTTAAAAAACTGTCGTCGCCAGTGAATATGCATGAGTTCATCTTAAGACAATCCATTGATTTAGTTCTCAAAATGGCTGTATGCCGGCTTGTCTGTTCTATTTGCACTATAGTCCACCGGATATGTGCAGAATATGACAGAATCGTGCACTTTTTGATAAAAGCATGACACTTGGCACACATATTCTGCATACATAGGGGACCATCTGAAAGATTGGAGACACTCTATATTAGCCTTTTTAGAAATAGAGGCAAATTTCCCAAAATGGCCGCATAGACGCTCCCCAGTATAATAGCATGGACAAAATCACTCGAAGCATTATTTTATTGACTTTTTGGTGAAACCTAGCTACCTAAGTCCATCCTTTGGTGATTATTTTGTGACCTTGCCAATTAGAGAAATGTTTGACATAAATACAGGAACATCGTGAAATGACATATATTCCACTTAATGTAACGTAGGTTTTGACGGTTAGTAACTTTAATCACAACGTTTATTTTGTTCATTGAGGTATATTGAATTGTGAGAAGTAGTAGCGCCGTGGTTAGAACATCGCACTCCTAATCGTGGGAAGTAGAAGCGTAGTGGTTAGAACATCGCACTCCTAATCGTGGGAAGTAGTAGCGTAGTGGTTAGAACATCGCACTCCTAATCGTGAGAAGTAGTAGCGTAGTGGTTAGAACATCGCACTCCTAATCGTGGGAAGTAGTAGCGTAGTGGTTAGAACATCGCACTCCTAATCGTGGGAAGTAGTAGCGTAGTGGTTAGAACATCGCACTCCTAATCGTGAGAAGTAGTAGCGTAGTGGTTAGAACATCGCACTCCTAATCGTGAGAAGTAGTAGCGTAGTGGTTAGAACATCGCACTCCTAATCGTGGGAAGTAGTAGCGTAGTGGTTAGAACATCGCACTCCTAATCGTGGGAAGTAGTAGCGTAGTGGTTAGAACATCGCACTCCTAATCGTGGGAAGTAGTAGCGTAGTGGTTAGAACATCGCACTCCTAATCGTGAGAAGTAGTAGCGTAGTGGTTAGAACATCGCACTCCTAATCGTGGGAAGTAGTAGCGTAGTGGTTAGAACATCGCACTCCTAATCGTGGGAAGTAGTAGCGTAGTGTTTAGAACATCGCACTCCTAATCGTGAGAAGTAGTAGCGTAGTGGTTAGAACATCGCACTCCTAATCGTGAGAAGTAGTAGCGTAGTGGTTAGAACATCGCACTCCTAATCGTGAGAAGTAGTAGCGTAGTGGTTAGAACATCGCACTCCTAATCGTGGGAAGTAGTAGCGTAGTGGTTAGAACATCGCACTCCTAATCGTGGGAAGTAGCGCAGTGGTTAGAACATCGCACTCCTAATCGTGAGTAGTAGCGTAGTGATTAGAACATCGCACTCCTAATCGTGAGAAGTAGTAGCGTAGTGGTTAGAACAACGTACTCCTAATCGTGAGAAGTAGTAGCGTAGTGGTTAGAACATCGCACTCCTAATCGTGAGAAGTAGTAGCGTAGTGGTTAGAACATCGCACTCCTAATCGTGAGAAGTAGTAGCGTAGTGGTTAGAACATCGCACTCCTAATCGTGAGAAGTAGTAGCGTAGTGGTTAGAACATCGCACTCCTAATCGTGGGAAGTAGTAGCGTAGTGGTTAGAAAATCGCACTCCTAATCGTGAGAAGTAGTAGCGTACTGGTTAGAACATCGCACTCCTAATCGTGAGAAGTAGTAGCGTAGTGATTAGAACATCGCACTCCTAATCGTGAGAAGTAGTAGCGTAGTGATTAGAACATCGCACTCCTAATCGTGAGAAGTAGTAGCGTAGTGATTAGAACATCGCACTCCTAATCGTGAGAAGTAGTAGCGTAGTGATTAGAACATCGCACTCCTAATCGTGAGAAGTAGTAGCGTAGTGATTAGAACATCGCACTCCTAATCGTGAGAAGTAGTAGCGTAGTGATTAGAACATCGCACTCCTAATCGTGAGAAGTAGTAGCGTAGTGATTAGAACATCGCACTCCTAATCGTGAGAAGTAGTAGCGTAGTGGTTAGAACATCGCACTCCTAATCGTGAGAAGTAGTAGCGTAGTGGTTAGAACATCGCACTCCTAATCGTGAGAAGTAGTAGCGTAGTGGTTAGGACATCGCACTCCTAATCGTGGGAAGTAGTAGCGTAGTGGTTAGAACATCGCACTCCTAATCGTGAGAAGTAGTAGCGTAGTGGTTAGAACATCGCACTCCTAATCGTGGGAAGTAGTAGCGTAGTGGTTAGAACATCGCACTCCTAATCGTGAGAAGTAGTAGCGTAGTGGTTAGAACATCGCACTCCTAATCGTGGGAAGTAGTAGCGTAGTGGTTAGAACATCGCACTCCTAATCGTGAGAAGTAGTAGCGTAGTGGTTAGAACATCGCACTCCTAATCGTGAGAAGTAGTAGCGTAGTGGTTAGAACATCGCACTCCTAATCGTGGGAAGTAGTAGCGTAGTGGTTAGAACATCGCACTCATAATAGTGAGAAGTAGTAGCGTAGTGGTTAGAACATCGCACTCCTAATCGTGAGAAGTAGTAGCATAGTGGTTAGAACATCGCACTCCTAATCGTGAGCAGTAGTAGCGTAGTGGTTAGAACATCGCACTCCTAATCGTGAGAAGTAGTAGCGTAGTGGTTAGAACATCGCACTCCTAATCGTGAGGAGTAGTAGCATAGTGGTTAGAACATCGCACTCCTAATCGTGGGAAGTAGTAGCGTAGTGGTTAGAACATCGCACTCCTAATCGTGGGAAGTAGTAGCGTAGTGATTAGAACATCGCACTCCTAATCGTGAGAAGTAGTAGCGTAGTGGTTAGAACATCGCACTCCTAATCGTGGGAAGTAGTAGCGTAGTGGTTAGAACATCGCACTCCTAATCATGGGAAGTAGTAGCGTAGTGGTTAGAACATCGCACTCCTAATCGTGAGAAGTAGTAGCGTAGTGGTTAGAACATCGCACTCCTAATCGTGAGAAGTAGTAGCGTAGTGGTTAGAACATCGCACTCCTAATCGTGAGAAGTAGTAGCGTAGTGATTAGAACATCACACTCCTAATCGTGAGAAGTAGTAGCGTAGTGATTAGAACATCGCACTCCTAATCGTGAGAAGTAGTAGCGTAGTGGTTAGAACATCGTACTCCTAATCGTGAGAAGTAGTAGCGTAGTGGTTAGAACATCGCACTCCTAATCGTGAGAAGTAGTAGCTTAGTGGTTAGGACATCGCACTCCTAATCGTGGGAAGTAGTAGCGTAGTGGTTAGAACATCGCACTCCTAATCGTGGGAAGTAGCCCAGTGGTTAGAACATCGCACTCCTAATCGTGAGTAGTAGCGTAGTGATTAGAACATCGCACTCCTAATCGTGAGAAGTAGTAGCGTAGTGGTTAGAACATCGCACTCCTAATCGTGAGAAGTAGTAGCGTAGTGGTTAGAACATCGCACTCCTAATCGTGAGAAGTAGTAGCGCAGTGGTTAGAACATCGCACTCCTAATCGTGAGAAGTAGTAGCGCAGTGGTTAGAACATCGCACTCCTAATCGTGGGAAGTAGTAGCGTAGTGGTTAGAACATCGCACTCCTAATCGTGAGAAGTAGTAGCGTAGTGGTTAGAACATCGCACTCCTAATCGTGAGAAGTAGTAGCGCAGTGGTTAGAACATCGCACTCCTAATCGTGAGAAGTAGTAGCGTAGTGGTTAGAACATCGCACTCCTAATCGTGAGAAGTAGTAGCGTAGTGGTTAGAACATCGTACTCCTAATCGTGAGAAGTAGTAGCGTAGTGGTTAGAACATCGCACTCCTAATCGTGAGAAGTAGTAGCGTAGTGGTTAGGACATCGCACTCCTAATCGTGGGAAGTAGTAGCGTAGTGGTTAGAACATCGCACTCCTAATCGTGAGAAGTAGTAGCGTAGTGGTTAGAACATCGCACTCCTAATCGTGGGAAGTAGTAGCGTAGTGGTTAGAACATCGCACTCCTAATCGTGAGAAGTAGTAGCGTAGTGGTTAGAACATCGCACTCCTAATCGTGGGAAGTAGTAGCGTAGTGGTTAGAACATCGCACTCCTAATCGTGAGAAGTAGTAGCGTAGTGGTTAGAACATCGCACTCCTAATCGTGAGAAGTAGTAGCGTAGTGGTTAGAACATCGCACTCCTAATCGTGGGAAGTAGTAGCGTAGTGGTTAGAACATCGCACTCCTAATAGTGAGAAGTAGTAGCGTAGTGGTTAGAACATCGCACTCCTAATCGTGAGAAGTAGTAGCGTAGTGGTTAGAACATCGCACTCCTAATCGTGAGCAGTAGTAGCGTAGTGGTTAGAACATCGCACTCCTAATCGTGAGAAGTAGTAGCGTAGTGATTAGAACATCGCACTCCTAATCGTGAGAAGTAGTAGCGTAGTGGTTAGAACATCGCACTCCTAATCGTGAGAAGTAGTAGCGTAGTGATTAGAACATCGCACTCCTAATCGTGAGAAGTAGTAGCGTAGTGGTTAGAACATCGCACTCCTAATCGTGAGAAGTAGTAGCGTAGTGATTAGAACATCGCACTCCTAATCGTGAGAAGTAGTAGCGTAGTGGTTAGAACATCGCACTCCTAATCGTGAGGAGTAGTAGCGTAGTGGTTAGAACATCGCACTCCTAATCGTGGGAAGTAGTAGCGTAGTGGTTAGAACATCGCATTCCTAATCGTGAGAAGTAGTAGCGTAGTGGTTAGAACATCGCACTCCTAATCGTGAGGAGTAGTAGCATAGTGGTTAGAACATCGCACTCCTAATCGTGGGAAGTAGTAGCGTAGTGGTTAGAACATCGCACTCCTAATCGTGGGAAGTAGTAGCGTAGTGATTAGAACATCGCACTCCTAATCGTGAGAAGTAGTAGCGTAGTGGTTAGAACATCGCACTCCTAATCGTGGGAAGTAGTAGCGTAGTGGTTAGAACATCGCACTCCTAATCATGGGAAGTAGTAGCGTAGTGGTTAGAACATCGCACTCCTAATCGTGAGAAGTAGTAGCGTAGTGGTTAGAACATCGCACTCCTAATCGTGAGAAGTAGTAGCGTAGTGGTTAGAACATCGCACTCCTAATCGTGAGAAGTAGTAGCGTAGTGATTAGAACATCACACTCCTAATCGTGAGAAGTAGTAGCGTAGTGATTAGAACATCGCACTCCTAATCGTGAGAAGTAGTAGCGTAGTGGTTAGAACATCGTACTCCTAATCGTGAGAAGTAGTAGCGTAGTGGTTAGAACATCGCACTCCTAATCGTGAGAAGTAGTAGCTTAGTGGTTAGGACATCGCACTCCTAATCGTGGGAAGTAGTAGCGTAGTGGTTAGAACATCGCACTCCTAATCGTGGGAAGTAGCCCAGTGGTTAGAACATCGCACTCCTAATCGTGAGTAGTAGCGTAGTGATTAGAACATCGCACTCCTAATCGTGAGAAGTAGTAGCGTAGTGGTTAGAACATCGCACTCCTAATCGTGAGAAGTAGTAGCGTAGTGGTTAGAACATCGCACTCCTAATCGTGAGAAGTAGTAGCGCAGTGGTTAGAACATCGCACTCCTAATCGTGAGAAGTAGTAGCGCAGTGGTTAGAACATCGCACTCCTAATCGTGGGAAGTAGTAGCGTAGTGGTTAGAACATCGCACTCCTAATCGTGAGAAGTAGTAGCGTAGTGGTTAGAACATCGCACTCCTAATCGTGAGAAGTAGTAGCGCAGTGGTTAGAACATCGCACTCCTAATCGTGAGAAGTAGTAGCGTAGTGGTTAGAACATCGCACTCCTAATCGTGAGAAGTAGTAGCGTAGTGGTTAGAACATCGCACTCCTAATCGTGAGAAGTAGTAGCGTAGTGGTTAGAACATCGCACTCCTAATCGTGAGAAGTAGTAGCATAGTGGTTAGAACATCGCACTCCTAATCGTGAGAAGTAGTAGCGTAGTGGTTAGAACATCGCACTCCTAATCGTGAGAAGTAGTAGCGTAGTGGTTAGAACATCGCACTCCTAATCGTGGGAAGTAGTAGCATAGTGGTTAGAACATCGCACTCGTAATCGTGAGAAGTAGTAGCGTAGTGGTTAGAACATCGCACTCCTAATCGTGAGAAGTAGTAGCATAGTGGTTAGAACATCGCACTCCTAATCGTGAGAAGTAGTAGCGTAGTGGTTAGAACATCGCACTCCTAATCGTGGGAAGTAGTAGCATAGTGGTTAGAACATCGCACTCCTAATCGTGAGAAGTAGTAGCATAGTGGTTAGAACATCGCACTCCTAATCGTGAGAAGTAGTAGCATAGTGGTTAGAACATCGCACTCCTAATCGTGAGAAGTAGTAGCGTAGTGGTTAGAACATCGCACTCCTAATCGTGGGAAGTAGTAGCATAGTGGTTAGAGCATCGCACTCCTAATCGTGAGAAGTAGTAGCATAGTGGTTAGAACATCGCACTCCTAATCGTGAGAAGTAGTAGCGTAGTGGTTAGAACATCGCACTCCTAATCGTGGGAAGTAGTAGCATAGTGGTTAGAACATCGCACTCCTAATCGTGAGAAGTAGTAGCATAGTGGTTAGAACATCGCACTCCTAATCGTGAGAAGTAGTAGCATAGTGGTTAGAACATCGCACTCCTAATCGTGGGAAGTAGTAGCATAGTGGTTAGAACATCGCACTCCTAATCGTGAGAAGTAGTAGCGTAGTGGTTAGAACATCGCACTCCTAATCGTGAGAAGTAGTAGTGTAGTGGTTAGAACATCGCACTCCTAATCGTGAGAAGTAGTAGCATAGTGGTTAGAACATCGCACTCCTAATCGTGAGAAGTAGTAGCGTAGTGGTTAGAACATCGCACTCCTAATCGTGGGAAGTAGTAGCATAGTGGTTAGAACATCGCACTCCTAATCGTGAGAAGTAGTAGCGTAGTGGTTAGAACATCGCACTCCTAATCGTGAGAAGTAGTAGCATAGTGGTTAGAACATCGCACTCCTAATCGTGAGGAGTAGTAGCGTAGTGGTTAGGACATCGCACACCTAATCGTGGGAAGTAGTAGCGTAGTGGTTAGAACATCGCACTCCTAATCGTGAGAAGTAGTAGCATAGTGGTTAGAACATCGCACTCCTAATCGTGAGAAGTAGTAGCGTAGTGGTTAGAACATCGCACTCCTAATCGTGAGAAGTAGTAGCATAGTGGTTAGAACATCGCACTCCTAATCGTGAGAAGTAGTAGCATAGTGGTTAGAACATCGCACTCCTAATCGTGAGAAGTAGTAGCGTAGTGGTTAGAACATCGCACTCCTAATCGTGAGAAGTAGTAGCGTAGTGGTTAGAACATCGCACTCCTAATCGTGAGAAGTAGTAGCGTAGTGGTTAGAACATCGCACTCCTAATGGTGGGAAGTAGCGTAGTGATTAGAACATCGCACTCCTAATGGTGGGAAGTAGTAGCGCAGTGGTTAGAACATCGCACTCCTAATCGTGAGGAGTAGTAGCGTACTGGTTAGAACATCGCACTCCTAATCGTGAGAACCCGGATTCGAATTATCTAGCTGTCGTTTCGAATCTTGGGCAATTTCTGATTCAGTTAACTCACTCATGAATACCTGGCTAAGTGGTGGATATAATTATGTGAAAGAATAGTCTTTGCGCAGTAATTACAGAGTGGCTGAACGCTTCCCAAAAAATCAAGCGCTTTGAGGGGTGGAGACTTCCGCTGCTCGCAATGTCTTATGTCCAAAGATGTCTTCGGGCGTCGCATGCAGCTGTTATATATCAGCAGCTGTAACAGTGACACACTTGGCTGTGACAAGTAATTTGCTTAATTATTGATGTTTGCGCCATATAAAATCATAATGAGCAGCATTAGCAATGAGATAGTCGCATACTTTACTTGGGAGTATTCAACAAATGAATCGTTGGAAGGTAAACAGCTACTCTTACACATGTCTCTGCGTGCGATTGCTGCACGGGAAATAATTACAGCTTCGCTGTCACCATCTAGCTAGTATGCTTTTCTGAAAGATTTCCCGATATTCTCATTAGTCATGAGTGGCACGTCACGTCCCCCGCTGAGTTTCTAACTTAGGAAGGTAGCTGCTTTGAATCTAGTTTAACGAACAACAGATGAGACACGTTTCAAAGCTGACCAACTCTATGTAAAAAAAATTCAGTTCACACAGTCGAAAAACAGGGGTTATATCTGGTATCCGGACATAATCACACAGGACAAAAGCCCACAGGACATAATCCCTACTGACAAAATCCCACGGGACAAAATCCCACAATGTGAAAAGTGGACAAAATCCCACAGTCCAATATTATTTATTCGTATTTCCCCCTCAAATACAGCTCTCCCGTACGAAATAAGTTCGGCAAATGCATTGTTGAGAACAGTGCTCGTGCTGCAATCATTATGTGATGTTCTGGATATGTCTTCATCACCAGACATTGGGCATGGTATTTCGCCTCCTCGATATCAAGTCTCCATCACTAAGTGTTGCCATCAAACGCTCGTCCTGCAGATTGCAAGCGCACTGCCTCACCCGAGTGTCAACATCAAACGTCGAGAGTTCATGGAGAGGCTTGTCAGAGGTTGCAGGCTTGTCAGTGATTGCAGGCTTGTCTGTGGTTACAGGCTTGTCAGTGGATGCAGGCTTATCAGTGGTTCCATGCTTGTCAATGGATGCAGGCTTGTCAGAGGTTGCAGGCTTGTCTGTGATTGCAGGCTTGTTTGTGGTTACAGGCTTGTCAGTGGATGCAGGCTTGTCAGTGGTTCCAGGCTTGTCAATGGATGCAGGCTTGTCAGAGGTTGCAGGTTTGTCAGTGGATGCTTGCTTGTCAGTCGTTGCAGGCTTGTCAGTGGATGCAGGCTTATCAGTGGTTCCAGGCTTGTCAATGGATGCAGGCTTGTCAGAGGTTGCAGGTTTGTCAGTGGATGCTTGCTTGTCAGTCGTTGCAGGCTTGTCAGTGGCTGCAGGCTTATCAGTGGTTCCATGCTTGTCAATGGATGCAGGCTTGTCAGAGGTTGCAGGTTTGTCAGTGGATGCTTGCTTGTCAGTCGTTGCAGGCTTGTCAGTGGATGCAGGCTTATCAGTGGTTCCATGCTTGTCAATGGATGCAGGCTTGTCAGAGGTTGCAGGTTTGTCAGTGGATGCTTGCTTGTCAGTCGTTGCAGGCTTGTCAGTGGATGCAGGCTTATCAGTGGTTCCAGGCTTGTCAATGGATGCAGGCTTGTCAGAGGTTGCAGGTTTGTCAGTGGATGCTTGCTTGTCAGTCGTTGCAGGCTTGTCAGTGGCTGCAGGCTTGTCAGAAGCTGCAGGCTTGTCAGTGGATGAAGGTTTGTCAGTGGTTGCAGGCTCGTCACAAAAGAAACACTTGTAAACGGCTTCATCAGCAGGACCAGCTCGAGACATCTTTGGACGAGTGAATCGTTTATGAACATTACAAGAAGCACTCTCATCATTGAAACTCGTTTTCCGTTTGCCTGCGCATTTCAAATCAGTTTTGTTGAATTGAAGTCTGCAAGTTACGTGAAATTTTGCTTTCCTGCGTAGTAACGTTTGCTGTACCCCGTCATCATCGTTCACAC
The DNA here is from genome assembly GCA_963662155.1 of Lamellibrachia columna. Taxonomy (NCBI): domain Eukaryota; kingdom Metazoa; phylum Annelida; class Polychaeta; order Sabellida; family Siboglinidae; genus Lamellibrachia; species Lamellibrachia columna. The sequence continues at coordinate 41,330,967 of OY759274.1, forward strand.
GACTCAGCTTCAGCTGTCCCGACAAGCAAGCAACGTCATTAAATGCTACTAAATCGTCAGCAATTGACTTATGGCCAACGCCTTGAAACCTCAGCTGTCAGCTGGGCATGTGAGTTTCTCGCTGGTGTCTACCACGCAGAAGAAGCACATGCTGCAGTAAGTAGGCATAACATCATTTGCTGAGTTGGCCGTTTCCGTGCATCTGCACCAATTTGAAAGCTTTCTTCATGTTGAACACCGTAACAAGCTGAAACTACTTCATGAGCTTTTTGGAGGAAACAGGACAATTACATGCTCCTATTTAAACTGTATATATATATATATATATATATATATATATATATATCTCTCTCTCTCTCTCTCTCTCATTACAAACGCAATGGAGGTAGCATCACAACCATAATCACCATTCATCGTGAGCAATAATCATCACCAATAGGCATCAGGAATTACAATCAATCTTCCGTTTTACCTTATTTACCTCGTTCACACCAGTGGTATTATAGTATATATGTTTCTAAAGAAAGTGTCATCCATCAAAACCGATGTTCTAATACATCAAGTGGAATATTTGAGTCATTGTGAAGTGTTTAGGTACCATTATGGTGATTTTTACCCATAAATGAAGCCTAGAGGTCACAGGAGTCATGCAAGGTCAATTTGAAGGTCATATTTGCAGTCAATCGAGTGGAATTAGAGGGTAGGTATCATCAAAATGTTAATAAAGTATTGTTTGCGATGTTTTTGCCCATGTCTTCATACTAAGAAATCTTCATGCCGGCCATCTTGGAAAAAAGGCCGCCATTGCTGATTCATAGCTCGCCTCGATTGCCTACAATCTTCATAATAATCCACATGGTGTGTAGTATGTATGTCATGCTTTTATTTAAAAAAGGCTCAGTACGTTCACATATCCGCTGGATTACTATATTTAATTGGTTGCGTTGTTGGTCACTAGGTTGGTCTGTCAACGCAAGTCTGCAGAATTGGAACGTCTTCATGAAGCTGGCGCTTCCCGGCATGCTGATGGTTTGTCTCGAGTGGTGGTGTTTCGAGGTCGGCACCTTTCTCGCGGGTGAGCGGCAACACGACGCCCTCTGGCGAATGCGATGAAAACAATGGTTTCACAATAATAAAAATAAAATCTGCAATAATTAAATTACCAATATAATTCTTACTTTTAAAGACGATGATAATAATAATAATAATGTATTCCCTTTGCAATCATATGATTGAATAAAAGTACAATAGGCACAAAAATATGCGTTTCTGAAAAATAAAACTTCTTCACATTTATCACTTGATACACTCTGTGCGTTACTTAAACTGTTACGTACTTGAACGTGAATCATGACAAGTGAAACTGAATATTAAA